>PVIJ01004546.1:82363-116215 GCA_004024925.1 Scalopus aquaticus | reverse complement strand
TAGTTTTACTATCATATGTCTTGCTGTTTTTTTCCTTTCATTGTAATAGTTTGGAGATCTTCTGGCTTCCTGTATGTCGATTTTTGTTTCCTTTTTCATGTTTGGGAAGTTCTCTTCAATTATCTCCTTGAGAAGTTTCTCTGTTCCTTTGTCTCTCTCCTCTCCTTCTGGGATTCCTATGATTCTGATATTTCCTTTTTTCATGGTATCAGATAGTTCCTGAAGCTTTTCCTCATTCTTCTTCCCTTGTTTTTCTTTTTCCAAAGGACACAAAAACACTAATCCAAAAGGATACATGCACCCGTATGTTCATTGCGGCACTATTCACAATAGCAAAGGTATGGAAGCAACCCAGATGTCCAAAAATGGATGATTGGATCCAGAAGATGTGGTACATATACACAATGGAATACTATTCAGCATGGAAAGAAGATAAACACATGCAATTTGCAGCGACATGGATGGAATTAGAGGGGATCATACTCAGTGAAATAAGCCAGAAAGAAAAAGAAAAATATCGAATGGTTTCACTTATAACAGGACTATAGGGAGGATGGGTGGGAGAGAGACACTCAGCGGGTGGGGGAGGGAGGGGAGGATAAGGGCACAAAATGGAAGAGAGGAGAATACAGGGGACCATGGAGATGGATCACGGGTGAATTGGTGGTGGGCTGCCCAAGGGGAATACAAAATGTAAAAGACATAAATAACAATAAAAAAAAAATGATGCCTCAAAGATCATGCTTGGTGATTTCCTCCTTAAATCCTCTTACTACCCTAGCACATAATTCAGCTAGATCAGACCAAGAAGCAAGTAATTTTAGCAGTTAAAACATATAGTTCTTACAGTTCCTGAATGAAATTTCTTCCAATTTGAAGGTCATTATCTTAAGGGAAAGTTACATTTATTTCAGCCCATTCCAGGCCTAAAACACCTTTCGTTTTCTTACTGAAAATATAAATGTAATGGTCCTTTCAGTAAATTTTAAAAACTTTTGGTGTCTCAGCTCAATTAGAATGCTAATCTTCTTGACACTATTCTTAAAATTTAAGTGTTTAAATCTTTTTGTACATACTCTTTAAAAGTTTGAGCTCAAGGGATATTTTATCTGCCTCTTTCATGCCTTACTTTGACATTTATACATTTATACATTTCCAATCTTATCAAGAAAATCCTCTGGTATGCAGACTATTTAAATGAAGAAAAATATGGACTTTTCAGATATAAATAAAATTATAGACCTTAAAAAATCACAATTACTCTGGATAATCTATGTGTAGTCAGTTTAATGACATGTGCCCTTAAAAGCAAAGAATTTTCTCCAGAGAGAGTCAGACAAATGTAACAGAGAATTCAGAGAGATTTAAAAATGTGAAAAGCACTCAATGTGCTGTTACTAAAAAGAACTATATAAAACACATGAGAAGGAACCCAGGCCACAGAGAGGAACAAAGACTAGTTCCTGGATGACAATTAGCAAAACAACAAAGTTCTTACTTCTGTAACTTCAAGGAAATGAATTTTGTCAACAGCCAGAGTGAGCTTAGAAGTAGAATTTTCCCCAGTTCAGAGAATGTATTAACTTTGAGCTCATGATGCACTGACAGAGAACTGAGCTTAGCTACACTGTCCCCAGGCTTTTGATCCAAAATCTTTGAAAGAAGAAATGGGTTTTAAGTTCTGAATTATTTGATATTTTTAAAGCAGCAATAGAAAACTAATACACTCACTACTCTTTTATTGTAGATCCCCATCTTATGGAAACGGATTTATCCTTCCCCTTACCTTTATAAAGCTGAACTTCATCATCTCTAGATGCATCTCAGTGCAGCCCCAGCCTTCCTTACTCAGCTAGACTAACTACCAAAACAGCATTCTTTTCATCAAGGATTTCCATCTCTTCCACCAATTCTTTAGAGGAGACGGTCAAAGTTAGAATAGCACTTTCTGTTCTTGCTCTGTCTTTAGGGAGATGAAGTCATCAACAAGGCAAGTCAAGAACTTATCATATACTCTGATTTTAGCCAACTGAGACTTCCAGCAGATGTCCAGAAAGTCCCTCATTTTGCCTCACTGCCAGTATTATAATTTGTGTCAGGAATGCATCATCCATTCCTTCCATCTGTTAGTCTACCACCTTCAGTGTAAAAATTATAAAGAAGCAGTATTTATGTAGTTGCTTCTGAGATGATAATGATGTTATTTTAGCAATTCTCTCATTCTACCTTCTCACAAATGCTCCCTAGTTTGAAATTACTTTAGCATTAAGTCACAGAGATCTAGATTTTGCTAGCATATTAATCCTATAGAACTGGCTGGAGAACCTCAGCCTGTCTTAAGTTCAAGTAATATCCATTCATTTCCTCCAAAGAACTCACTTCTCAATCAGAATCACACAAAATAAGTCTGACCCAGCACCAAGCTTTACTACTAATTCATAAAAGGACACAAGAAAGAAACCACGATCAATGGGAGGTACTAAACTTGGGAGGTGCTGATTCCATCAGATTCACCTTCCTAAATTGCTTCCACTTTGAGTCTGACTAGAGTGACAAGCTCATATCTCTATTATAAATTTTATGGGGAAGACTTTCAGCTTGAGGTTCACTCATATTTAATACCTTACTAGTCAAATAGCTACAAAGATCATGTGACTAACTTCTATGTTCCAGTACAACTGTCTCATAAACCCATATATTGTAGGTTTATTTATCATAAATAGTCCTAAAGAAACAGACACTCTCAGCTAAAAGGTTACAGAGTCAGTATACAGCAGCTCTTAAACCTCCTTTGCTTATCTTCTAGCTGGTAAATTCTATCAGAATATTCACAAGATCTGCTTCAGTTAAAATTGCCTGCCCTGAGGGAAAAGGCAGGAACTGAGTTATAGACACACACTCCTTCAGTTCCCAAATATAGTTAAAGTTACTGCCTGGCTTTGATGCTTTGATGCTCAAGTTTCCCCTTAAAAAGATTCATTTCTCAGGTGGCAAAAGTTTGGTCCCTTCGCCACCCCATTACAATGTGGTCTCTGATGGCTCCTGCTGCCTCAATCACACCATAAGTACTGAAAAAGTCAAAGCTTATTTTGTGTTCACTTGTTTTGTTGATGTTACTTTCTGCAAGAGACTCCTTACCTTACGAAGGTAAATGAATATTTTTAAAAAGTATAGGCATTCATTTGCAGCAACATGGGTGGAGCTGGAAGGGATGATGCTAAGTGAAATAAGAAAGAAGGAAAAAGAAAAATATTGAATGATTTCACTTATAAGTGGAGCATAGGAAAACCGAACAATGGGTCAGGAAAAAGACAAAACAAGCAAGGTGACCAGAGAATTAAGGCAAACAGCAAGGGAGGGGGGAAGGAGAGGGGTCAAAAGAGGGGAGGGACGAATACCAGGGGCTGTGGTGAAGGCGCACAGGTGCCGTGGTGGTGGGAGAATTACGGGGACTACACCTGAGGGGAGAACAATGATGTAAGAAAATTTTTAAAATAAATATATTAAAAAATGCCTGGCATTACCTGGAGAGTGTACTCACATCTATTTATCAATCACATCCCCTGTCAACTCAGGAATCAGGCTAGTCCTCCTGTTTTGGTTTGTTTGTGCTTTTCTGGTGCTAAAGAAATCCAATAAGTGGTCTCTTCTGTGAAGCCAGTCTTTAAGACATTGATGAGCTTCAACTTTAACAGCTTATGAAATCATCTCAAAATGAATTTATTACTCTTATGCTGAATATCAGCATATGACAAACATTATACTGGTACTGATAGACATACCACATTTATTTAGGAGGGGTAAGATATAGAAATTATGGTCATTCTTAATTTCTACCAAATTTTATTTACTGAAAAGGAAACTATATAAAAATCAGTATGTATTTTTGAGTTCTGAATGAGTGTCTAGGAATGTATGAAGGGTTACCGTATTATGAATACCAAGATTTCTATAGTGTCTTATAGTTTAAAAATCATATATGGGCAGATCGTGCCTTTTATGACTTCCTGCCTGTGTCGATGCAGGTGTCTCACTTTCCTTTATTTCTTTTTTCCCTTAAAAAACTTGTCATGTGTCGATGAATGGGAAAGTCTGATGAATCTTTTCGCAGAGGGACCCAAGAACTTCAAGCACTGAACTCCACTGTCTGGACCTCAACACTATCATAAGTATAAGGAGACATGTACAATATAATGCATTTAAGTAGAATACTTAGAAACTGCAAAAATCTCTAAAAATCCTAAACATTCATCAGCAGGGAACATGGATAAATTTTGGCATAATACGTAACAACAAATAATCTAAAATTATATTCACATGGATGGATCTCAATAAGGCTGGTGGGCTTGGATGGGGGTATGGGAAGAATGCAAGCTGGAGAATACTTTTGTAATAGCTTATAGGTAAAGTGTAAAACCAAGCAAAATGACACTATTTGTCATTTAGGGATATATGCACATATAATCAAAGTATAAAGACACATGAAAAATGAGATCAAGTTCAAGCTATAGTTAGGAACAAGGAGGGAGCAGAATGTTTCACATTGGGCTTCAGATGGCAATCTTCACTATTCAAGTAGGGTGATAAGTATATGGGTACTTCCAAAATTATAAAAAAAATAAAATGAAAAAAAAATCCATGTTGTTAATTTTATCCCACAACAACCCTGAAGAATAGAAATTATTTCTTAGCCTCTCCTAAATAATTTTTAAGATTATTCATAGTATTTCTCTTTTCCATAGGATTCTTGTATTCTTTTTATATAGAACATATTTTATTAATTTATAGTATATATTTTTCATATTCCAAAGGCAATTTAGTGGAAGAATCTTTCTTTTGATATTTGAATCATCTGAAATAACACAAACAAACTATATATTTTTAAAAGTCCTCATTTGGATAGTAAAAAAGTCAAGTCAAACACAAAAAAAAAATTCAATTTTCTTCTTTTACTTTAGAATTTGAATTTCTCCATATTTATTTTAGTGTATTTTTAGAAAATTCATGTAGTTTTCAGGCAAAATGGAAATACATTCTTCTTTATTCTTGAGAGATGAGCTAATTTCTTTGTCAATGACTTGAGCTTCTAATATTATGACCCAGACACTCATAGCTACCCTACTGATACTAAAATATTACTTATAAAAATCACTCCCTATAGACACCATAATGCCCCTTTTCAGGACCACTTATACTACATGACTTCACTGAAAACATCACTATTCACTAGCAGCACTTCAATTTTCTGTTTAAACCAATGCACAGACTGCTAAGATTTGGGGAACCCTTTTCTAGAAGTATCATTTACATCCTTATAGATTAGTAGCAACAAGTAGCATGCCGCAGATTAAATTAAGTATGGGCAGGCTCTCTGTTACATCCCATACTCAAGAAACGTATCTCCCACTAGACTGCTTTAGATCTACTACCCTCAATAGGGTTCAACAATCAATCATCAGACCTTTCCAAGATCAATAACGAATTCTTGGAATTAATGGAACTCAGGGGATTTATAACACCATTATATTGTTTTCCCCAGAAATCTAGCTTTCCTTTCTCAGGACATACTTATTGATTTTCAATCTCCAGTAAGGCAGTTTATTCCTCTATTCTCCTACTTACATCACTTCTTTCTAAACTCTCCATCTGTGTAACTTGTTTTGATTTCCAAATATTTCTTCATCCTTCTTTCACAAAGCACATTTTCTCCTGAATGTCCCTCTTGATGCAACAAGTCTCATATGTATTAGTTAAAAAGCTACAGAGCTGTTCTCTTTATTCCTGAGTCATCAGGCTCCATTCTCTGAATGCTTGATACAGATTTTGATAAATTCTATTTTCACAGATGCTTATATTCTTCTTTCTCTAGTAATTACTTCATTGTATTATAATTGTATTATAAAAAGGGAGTCATGTTTGGCAAATGAACACTTACCCTAGCATTAAATCTACATTAACATGATATGTTCCATAAATGTGGCACGAGACAAGTCAAAATTATTTTGAACATATGTATCCCCTCTAAACATGAAAATAAATTCTGTACCTCTGAGTTGTTGTGAGGAAAGATTAGAAAATGTATGTGATTTTTAAATGATAATACACTATATAAATCCTTGGTATTCATTATGCAGTGATCCTCCTTATTTCATTCATTCATCCATTCATGCACTAACCTATATTTTAAATTCTATGTAATTCCCTTTTCATTCTAATCAAGTAAGCATTCAGGATCTTCATACTTCCTTGTCTTAGAGATTATTTTTGTACACTAAGATAGAACCTATAAGAAGACAGTGCTTTTCCTATTTTAACTAATAACCTGTTTTATTAAAACTGCATTTTCAAAGAACATGAAAAGAAAAGGAGAAATTTCTTATGGATTAAAATACAATTGGAGGATACATGTGAATTCTGCTTCCCTGGACAACACTCACTACCATAGTACTAAACTTTAACAGTAAAGTTTAGGCATAAGAAGAACCTGTATGCTAGATCTGGAAATACGTACTTTAGTAATAAGCACTTAAAGGTAGAAAATACCTTGATGCCACACTGGACTACAGAAACATTACATACCTGAAAGAACATGGAATCCTAATAATTGAATCATCCATAATGCAGAAATATGAGAGGTTAAACTCAGTATTTCAAAATAAGGAAATCTTTTGTAAGAAAAAAAAAAACCAATCAATAAAAATAAAAACAAGGAAATGCTTATTTACTCATGTCTGGGTTTCTGATTAATATGTATAATAAAAACATTAACATATATCCTGCAACACTCTTGCTTCTTCAGTTGCTATAGCTTCATTAAAGGAGGATTACAAATTTAGGTCACATTATCTCACTGCTTTTGAAAATCATCCCTCCTGGATTCTACAATACATTTCAGGATAAAGTGCCAATAAATGCAGTAATGCCATGAAAAATAATCCTTCTGAAAACTAAAGATGGGAAATGCTTCAGACTTTTAAACTGGAATAAAAAGTAGAATTCAGTGCTCAATAAATAGAATAATGCCAACATATTGTCAGTAGAAGTGGTAGTGGCCACGGTGATATGATGATGGGTGTGTATATATCAAAATATGTAAGGATAAATGGATGACAGATCTGAAATTCACTCATTCTGCAAATGAATTTTTTTAATAAAGTTATGTTTAAATTACAGTCTCTTTATATTGTCCATATTTTTTAAACTTTCAATATTAATCACATATAACTTTTATAATCAAACAAAACCAATAGTTGTTATTTTTGTAATTCCCTTCTGACACTTACATTATCTCCCTCCAGTTGTCAAGAAACAATTGGTTGCCAAAATCCAGGAAATTAACAGCAATTATCACCAGCTGGCTAGCTGCTAGGAGCAGCCACTGGACTGTAATCCACCCAGCATGAGATAGAAAACCTTGAAGGAATAAAGTCGATGATTAATCAAACTTGAAAAATTAGCTTCCCAGGATAGCTTACATCAAGACAGCTTACTGACTGAATACTGGACATCATTCTTGAATGTTCCATTCTAATGATTTCAGCAGCGTTAGACTTAGGGAAAAAAGATGAATTTCATATGCTTGAAATTTCACATGCAATAGTCATGTTTGAGAAACATTACAATTCTAGCTAACATGAAACATTTCACAGTTACGCGATAACAATAATCATATAAACTATTATCTATTTAATCAGCATGGGCTTAGGTGCACAAAGGACAGCAATGGATTACACACTAACTTCACAAACGTAGAGAACATATGGTCCTTCTCCCTGCATTCCTTACATCAAAGCAAGTAGAAAGAGATATACATATACATATACATATACATATACATATACATATACATATACATATACATACACACACATATATATAGATATCTATATAGATATATATAGACTACATAAAGACATATATGGTCATTCTGAGATTTTCAAGAATTCCAGTAATAGCATTCTTCTTCCCTACTCAAATCCCTATCAAGTTAAAATACACACAAGATGTTAAAGCAGAAAGAAGGCAAAATCAGGAAAAGCACTTCTACTTGTGGCAAACATAAGCTGCCTGAGACTGACCTGGGCTTGTTAACCTTCTCAGAGATAGGTGTTGGCCCTGACGGCCATCATGCAGGAGCAGAGAGAATATATGTTACCTTCGGGCAGAGTTCTACATGATGGTTTTCAAGAGCAGTGCTGGAAGAGCATCAGCAAGAACTGGGGATGTGCTAATAGTGTGAAGTCATTGTCCCAACTTTGACCTACTGAATCAAATCTTTGGGGAAAGGTCCAAAATACTTTTAAAGTACACAGAAATGTTCTTTGTAATGTAGTATAAAATTTGGATATAAACTAAAGGTTTAAATCACCTGCAAAATAGAGAGTGAAGCTAAACTATGCATGCACTTTTCTTTTTCCAAGCTCTTCAATAAAACAATTCACTTCACATTCATGAGAGTACATGAGGAGGAGTAGGAGAAGAGAGGGTAAGAAGGTTACACTATTGAAACTCTCTCTAACTAGAAGAAAATGTTAAGATTAGGAAGAAATCATTTCCCTAGTAATCTTTAACTACAGGTTCTCTTAACCTATTGAGATACAACAATAAGTTTACAGTTAAAAAGTTTTGCCTGCCTACTTGATGGAGATTATAAAAGAATTATGACAGTTTGATTTCCTTTTTCATGAGGCCACTTATCATTTTGCTTCTTTTAGTACCTTCCTGGGGCTATTGTTAAACAGCACAGATTCTGATTCTCAAAGTTGCAAAAATGATTTAAAATATGAGTTAATTAAGTAGTTTGGGGAAATTTTTAGAAGCATGACTGTCCCTTCCAAGATGAAAAGTTTAGGATTAATACTAAGCATTATGAATTGCACAGTCTACATAGGCCTTGGTGACAAGGGAAAAAGCTTCTTCAATATTAGCTTCAGCAATTTTTAAAAAACAACTCAGATTTTTTTAAGAAAAAAGTTAAAATCATAAAACAACAACTAAACTCAGGGAATATTCTAAAATCCCATCATTAAACTTGCAAACCGAACTTTCTTCCAAAGTTTCTACTTGCAAAACTTCAGCGGTTGACCTCACGGACCAGGCAGCTTCTATTTTTTATTTAATTTTAAAAATGATCTATGGTACAAAATACTTTTATCAGTCTAATAAATTCACGATGAATAAACTATAAAATCTCAAATTGCTTATGTAATTGCATAAAATTGTGCACTGTCCATACCAAAGGCACAGAACCATCACAAGTTGAACCTTAGGATTTTTTTTCCTTGTACACAAATTACATGAGGAAATGATCGCTTCCTGTTCCACTAGGAATTAACTTCAAAGCAATTTGGTACCGAAAGCCAACGGTTCCCTCTTACTTCTATTTCCCACCCCAAATTTATATTCACTGATATTGTCCAACATAAACTAAGATTCTGCAAATAGGATCAAATATCAAATTAGGATAATCCAGTAATAATATCCAGCAGAGACTCCAAATCTGAAATAAATTTTCTCTCATTTTCTCAAGCTCCAAAGAAGAAATTAAAAGGCAAAGATTAAATACTGGTATCAAATGAAAACACTAAAGTCCAAGCAAATTATCTATTTTTATATTTTAAAATGCTAAGTTTATAAGGAAAAGAGGAGATACTTGCACAGACACAAACAAGCAGAAAGCTGCCAAAGTCCAAGTGAATTAAAATCTCAAATTGAACAACTTCGTTCTTCCTTAGGTTAAAAAATTAAAAAAAAAAAGGTCAAAGATAAGAAATTCTTTCCAAACATCTAATTATGCTGGACCTTAGTCAGCAAGGATTCTTAATCTTCCTATGGAATTGAGAATCCCACACAGTAGCTGACTGGGGACCTTCCAACGAAGTAGCACAATTCCTTAGGACACCAAAGTATGAATTTATTAGTCTGTATGAATTATATTTTTAATTTCCAAAGAAATAACAGAAGGAATTATAGAATATGGCAGGCAGATATGCGGACTCTGCTAAAAATCATACATTCCTAGATAAAACACTCTTAATACATTGTTAAAAGTATAGGAGGCTGATCCTATACCTCTAAATCATATACAAAGCTATAAACCAACATTACCTCAATAAAAAAAAAAAAAAAGAGAGAGAAGCAGAGAAAAATCTCAAAGTCATCACCTCTTTGTCCAAAGTAAGATAAGGAAACAACCTATAGGTCAAAACCTGAGTAGGGAGTGATTAGCAGAAGGTCAAGATGAAAGACCAAGCTGTCCATGTTGTTGTGTAGACCAGAAGACTAAACTTGGGTCTCTGGTGAGATAAGAGTGATGAAATGAGACACCTGCATTAACCTGTGATCTGGTTCTAGTCAAATAACATGTAACTTCCCTTCCCCTTAATGACATTATACTCAATATGCACTAAATTCATACGAGCAACCTCTTCAAGTGGCCCCTGCCTTAACAGTCCAACAGTCCACCATACACACACACACACACACACACACACACACACACACACACACACACACACACTTCGGTCCTTCCGACTTTCCAGTATTTGGACTTTTAAAAAGTGAGCCACTTAAAGACTTGGCAGTCAATTAATTAGCTTCTGAGTTCCCCCATGGTGCAGTTGCTGAACAAATCCTACATCACACACGCACAGAAAATCCCCCAAGCTGAGATGCAAAAGAGAAAGAAAAAGTTGGCTTTTAATTTCTTTTAAATTTAACAGCCAGGTTAAAAAAAAATGATATTAAAATTCAAATTCTTTGCATGTTTATGTTTGAAACTTCAACATATGAGCACATTTAATTTCTTTAAATGTGAATTTCTTCCCAGTGATTGATAATATGAGGGGATTTATGTTGAAATTTGGACCATCTCTATGTTGACATCTCATTATTTATATATCTTAAAGTTGTCATTTGATGTTGTCATGAACTCTGATGTGCTATTTGGAACAATATGACTGAAAAGGAAAAAGGAAAGGAAAAAGACCTGAAAACAAATTTTCCATGTTCATATAAATGTGAATTAAATATTAAATACTATTGAATTTTTGTCCAATTTCAGAGCCTCTGGCAACAAAATTATAATGCTTTATGTGGTTCCTGAAAAATACCCCAAAATACAAAATGGTTTGTTTTGGGGGAGCGGCCTCATGAAGGTGGAAGAATTTTCTTGGTGTTACAGAGAAATCTCCATAAAAAGGGGAGGTCCCAGATTCCCTGCTGAGGGTGGAACTGAGTGATGGGGAAGCTACGGAAGACTTAGAGAGACAGGTGGAGCAGAGACGTGTGAGAAGTGCTTGCTTCTTGGCCTTGGAATTGCACCAGGGACTTGAGGGACATGGAAGGAGACACTTGGAAGAGACATGGGTGAGAGACCCATGGGGAGGCTGAAAATGGCACCCTTTATCTTGACTTGTGTTTTGGTTTTGTTCTTTTCCTTCTAGACTTGCCTGGCCCCTTTTGCCCCTTTCCTATAGTTCCCTACCAAAAGGTGGTTTGGACTTGTGGCAAGTTTTCAGGCCTCAATGGTCCCACTTTGGGCCAACTCTGTTTGGCTGAGCGTTTACTCATGAGGAGATAAGTAGCTTTGGGTGCTTTATTGTGAAACTATTATCCTTTCTTCTCTTCTCTCTTTATTAAAGTTCTTTAACATGAAGAGGATGCTTTGTCTTAATGTGGTAGATGGCAGAATCCATTTAGAGTATGCAAGTTTGGGGGTCCCAGGGTATCCTCAATCTGTACAGTAACACTAGTAGGCTGGTGATGTCCTCCCCCAAAGGAAACATTCACAACACTTGTAATTCATGAACTTCTTAGTTAAACCTAGTAGACTAAGATAAAAAGAAAAGATAGAATGTTGGGGAAGTTAAATTCTTCATACCCCTGATACTTATTTATATTTGACAGGAACTCCACTATCATTGCATCTCTTCACTTAATTCCACTCCCACAGAGGATCAATGAGTGGGTTAAGAGAAATTAGGCACATTTAATCCATCTACTTGCTCTCCTTTCTCTCTCTTGGAAGTGAGCTTGTCTATAGAGAAAATGTTTCACTCCGCCCACCCCTTTCTATAACTTACATACAGGAGCAATTCCATCTCAACCAAAGGACTGGATGGGAATGTATTTTAGTTAAGTGGAAGTAGGCAATCTCAGAGGCTTCACAAGGTAAAGTTACTGGATCAGCAGCTGTGTTGGGCTACTCATTCCTAAGTTATAACTCAGGGACCCAGTTAGCTTACATCTTGCCATTGTCTCATGTGAGCATGTGAATTTCTAGTGATGTTGAGAGGTGAAGGAAAAACTGGCTGCACAGTAAACTTTAAATACCTTAAATTGGAAATGATAAACAATATGTACCATAGCCTCTTATCTAGAACTAGTCTCATTATTCACTTTCACTGTAAGGGGGCTAAAGAATATTGACAAGTACATGGAAATCTGGTTAGCAACTGATATCTCTGGAATAGTAGATTATCCTGATGAATATTAACATTCATATCCTGCAGAATACCATTAGCAAAAAGCAAATATGTCCATAAGATAGAAGCCACATTTATTGGCATCAAGTTTATCTTTGTGAGGGTAACTGTCTCTGTCTCCCCCATTTGTTTCTTTTTAGATTTCTTTAGAATTTGGAGGTTAGAGGTATGTTTTTTTTTAATTGCACACCCCACTGGCCTCAACTACCAGCTCTAAAAGATTAGTAGAGATAACACAGGATCTCAAAGAAATATTACTGCAAATCTGATCAATACTTGGAAAATAGGAAGGACTTAACCTGAAATTCGAAAGATAAATGAAATTTAAAGTTTTAAAATAGTTATAAATATTTCAATATCTCTCTATTCCCCTAAGTACAATCAGAAAATTAAGTTTCTGAAACCATATATTCCTAATGAAGCAAAGACCAAAAGGACATGGAAAAGTAAATGTTCTAATTTACAGGTTGTGACAAACTTGAAATGTAGGCACAGGGATATAAATGTCTTCACTTCTCTGTAATACAAAACTTATTTATTTTGATGGCTTAACAAGGATGTGTTGAATATGTGCCAGATCTATGCAAATACAGACACATTCCATTGGACAATATGACACTGAAGAGACCTTGAGTTAGATTTAATATGCCATTATTTGCTAACTATATTTTAATGTACTCAATCTGAGCCATTGTAAAGTTCCTTCTTCTAAGTAGTTTTTCTTACAAATGCACATAGAAAACTGAACTTTTGTCAGTTACTTTGAATGTCATGTTTTATACTCACTGCCCCACAGCAGTAATAATCCTTATATATTTTCCACAAAACTTAGTAAGTTCCAAAATTTTTCCCTGTAAGCTGTTATCAGAAAATCGCTTCATTCCATTTGACTGTGGTGTCCATAAGCATGCCAAGTATTTTTAATCACAAGTCTAAGCTTACATGTGCTAATGCTCTAAAAACAATGCATAACACTGTTCTTTCTTCCTCTTGTACAAGTGAAGAAACCAAGGAGCAGGATGGAGTGATGGTGAACAAAGCTAATACACAGTTCAGGTCCTTTGACTTTGCATTACTTCCATTTAATAAGCATGGTAGATTAAAATATATACTTTTGACAGTATCCTACAAATTACCTTGTCCAAAAATAAGATTTCTGGATTACCTGCAACTTTAGGATTCAGAGCTCATATTACATCATCAATATTTCTTCTCTCCAAAGTATAGCATACACTGTCTTCATACTTTTCCATTATGTCTTTGGGAGGCAAAACTTCATATTAGTTTCCAGACTTTAACCACAAAAGCTACATGGGGAAAATTCAAAACTCTTAAGAATAAGAACTATTATACAATATAATTCCCAAAAGGAAATTGGTTTTGTTCACTGCTGGATTAGCAGCAGCCATACCTGGTGACAATTTAACTGTACCTTGTAGCTCAGCCAGACCACACTGACACCACTTATCAGATGTGAAATGGTAGGTGTTAGGAGAATTTTAAAAATCATTTTGAAAGAAATTACTTCATTTGATCACAAATCCACATTCTGGGTGATTATTCGCTTTCATCCTCCATCACAATCTTCTTTTTTCTTCTTCCTCAACCCTTACTAGGAAGAATAAGATCACCTATCTTTTAGATTATGTTTGAAATTTGAAGCTGCAAGTGTGTGATCATGTGTTTCCTTGTGAAAAATTTAACAGCACATAAAAAGGCAATTCTTTACTGTGTTGTTACTTATAGCAGCATGATGTGCCCATGGAGTCAGAGGAAAAAATAAAAGGAAACATAAATGTCTATATGTGTCATCTAGTATTGTATAAATATTATAGGCATTCTAATAACCTTCATTTGTGTGATTTTTTTAAACTAGTAGTCACTGTAAATAGGTAGAATGGAAAGAACATAGTTTTCATTTAGAAATAAACAATTTATATGTAAATAGAAACATAAATCTATATAAATGTATATCTTTCTATAGGGAATGTTTAATATGTGCATATATTTATAGTATAGTATAGTATAGTATAGTATAGTATAGTATAGTATGTGATTAAGTACTTCCAAGTATAAAATATCGGTCAGTTATTTATTTTATGGACAGATTCATTCATATATATATATATGAATGAATCTGTCCATAAAATAAATATATATATTTTATAAGTATGTTGTGTTCCCTCAAATTCACATGGAACCCTACACTGCAATGTGAGTAAATCCGGGTGCAGGGTCTTTAGGAGATTATTAAGGTTAAATAAAGTCATAAGGTGCAATGGTTCCCAAAGGTCTATGTATAGATCTATCATTTACTAGTTGGAAATTTTTATTAAAAATTTAGACTCAGGGCCTCCCGGTGGCACAGTGGTTAAGAGCTGTGCTGTGGAGCTGTCTGCAGCAGTGACGCAAGTTCGACGTCCGGTTGGGGAGATAGATTCCTACATGGTGCAGCAGACCTCTCCTGCCTCGCCTGCTGCTCCCCTCAGCAGTGTATTTCGGTCCATCTGCCTGTTCTGCTCCCACTCTGTCTCTGGTGAACCCTTTCGCTGCCCACGCCTCTGGCCTGTACCCCGCTGTATGCATAAATAAAATACATCTTTTAAAAAAAAATGCAGACTCAAAGACTTACCCTAGACATCCAGCCTAGAATCTAAAAGGTTAGGTCTGGGAAGCTCTTTGGTTGATTTCTAATGTGCAGTAGGGTTTGAAAATCACTGGACTGAATGAGCTTTAAGGTCTCTCATAGCTCCAACATTCAGTTATTGTGTATTTTATCTTAGAGAATATTATGTCAAATATTATGTCAAAATCGATTTTTACATTTTCTGCAAGGTAAGGTATTTAGTCTATCCCTACACATACAATATGGCTTGAAAAAGCTCAAATATGTCAGAAAAGATTGAATTCACACAATGAGTTTAGGGTTTCAAGGAGTACAATTTTTACTTCTTTCTCCCTTCCTTCTTTCTTCCCTCTCCTTCCCTTTCTCTCTCTTTCTTCCCTAATCTTTAACTTAGCATCAGCACAGTAATCTAGTAACTTGATAGTAAATATTAGCTAGTGATACAGATTAGAAATATTAACTTCCAAGTAAATTCTACACAGTGTACAAACATATCTTTATATATGCATAACAAATACCTCAAAACCTAGGGAAAATTCATAAAAATAAAACTGATAGAAGCAGTCTTTCTAATGTTTTCATACCATCTCCTATTTATCCTTATCTTTTTTACTTTCTTTGGACCATTCACTTTCCTGTAAGTAAAATAAAACAGTTAAACTAGGAGGAATGACACTGGGTTTCAATACCACATCTATTGCCTGCTAATGTAGCCTTTAGTGAGTTATTTTCCTCTTTGTGACTCACTTTCTTCTCCTATAAAGTGAGGAAAATAAGATTAAACAACAGAATGCTATGATCACTAAATGAGACAATACACAAAAAATATTCAGAATGCCTGGCACATATGAAGTACTAAATATTAGCTCTCTTATGTTCTTCACTGATTTTAATGAGGATCAATAAGGTTAAATCCTTTTAAACTGTAGAACATTATTATTAACTTGGCAAGAAAACAATCTTTTTTTTCCAATGAGAAAATATGAAAGGTAATATAATTTCAAGCTATCATTTCCATTGGTTCTAGTAAAATACAAGCATTTGTGCAGTCAATGGTTATGTTGGCTTTCAATACATCAAAATAGTATTGCTACTTAGAATATCCTAAAATAACAGAAAGACCTTAAGATTGCTCATCTACACAGTGGACAGTTTGGCAGTCAGAGACAATGTTCCTGTTAGGATAGCACCTGTGCCTTTGGTTCTGGCCATAAGTGGCCCAGCCATAGTGGTCAGACTCTGGATCCGGCCTTCTTGAGTTGAAATACAGGCTCTGCCATTTACTAGCTGTAATATATTGAGCAAGTTACCTAAATTGTTAGAGATTCAAACTAAGAATACTAACATCTGCCAAAGGTAACACTGATGGCTTAAAATCAGTCATTCTATAAGGGTCAAAGTTGCATGTATTCTGTGCAGCCTTGAAGGATACTTACATTCTTCTTAACTCACTGATATAGTTTTCCACATAATCTATAAAACAGTACTGCTTTTGCCCAGAGTCCCATAAGTTATCTTTAAATATCCGTTACCTAACATTTCCCTCCATAGCATCTCAAAACCTATCAGCCAATAAAAAGGAACCAAAGTGTGATACATGACAGAATATTTATAAACCTCAAAAACATTATGTTCAGTGAAAATAAGTCAGACCATAAAATATGAGGTACTGTATGACTATACTTACATCAAATGTCTAGAACAGGTAAATTAATAGTTGCTTAGATTTAGGGTTAGAAAATTAAGGATAAGGTTTCTTTTTGAAGTGATACATATGTTTTAAAATTAAATTGTAATGATGGTGGCACAATTTTGAAAATATAAAGAAATCATTGGATTATACACTTAAAATGGGTGATACTTATGGTATATAAGTTACAGCTCAATAAACTCATTAAAACAACAGAAAAAATCCAAGGAGCTCATTTTGTCAACCACCCAAGAAAAAGCATCCCAACGCTAATAATAGTAAGTAAACTTCAATTACTTATATAACTAAAGTTCAAAGAAAGAGACTGCATTGCAGAGCAAGAAAAACCAACTTGTAAGCACATGAAAGTTACCTACATGAGACACCCAGAAATAATTAATTCTAGGTGGCTCAATAACAAAATTATATAGATCAGGAAGTCACAAAGGTGATTTTATTGTCTGAAATGATACAATATCATGAAAGGAAGACAACCATATCCTTCCAGAAAAAAAAAAAAGATATTTTCTGGTAATTTGTTTATTTCAGTATAAACTTCCTGTTAAATTATTTAAAATGGGATTACTATGAGATAACGACTTGTTAGAGATGTATAAAAGAAAATGCATTTTAACATATAATTAATGAAACTGATTTACAGTAAAGGTTTTAAAATAAAGACATTAAGGTATTTAGTATATTCAGGTCATGAGTAAAAAAAATCATGCAATTCTGTAAAGTAGTATTATTGACTTGTAAACATTTAAATAACATAATTGCATTCACATAGATTATTTTATATTGCTTGTATACATGACAGATGTGATAGATTCTACTTTCAGACTTAGAATATTAAAATCTTCCACATATGATCCTTTTTTCTGTTCCCAACTCTTGGGCTAACTAGAGAGGAAACTTCTTACCTAGAGGAAGCAGAAACACAAGTTTATGGCAAATGTGCTCTCAAAGACCACATAGAAAGAAGTTCACACAGAAGGAATACCAGAGCTGGCCTAGCACATGAGTGAGAAATATACTTCTAATGTGTTAAGACACTGGAATACCAGGATTTATTTGCTATAGCAGCCAAATAACATCTCACCTACTGCAAGAATTTTCATCCTGTTATGCAGAAATATTGAGGTTTAGGAAAAGAGATCTATGAGAATTATTTTTATTTTTTACTCAAAACTGATTCTCATTTGAGAGCCCTGAAAAACAGAAACATCTTCATCACAACCCTTTCATGACCTTAGTCTTCAAATGGTCCGCCTCTCCAATTCTGCTAAACTTGAGTTGCCCATCTCACAGCTGCTAACCCACAAGAATAATTTCTCCCTCCTCCAAATACCATTTTTGATCACATGTTCTAGAAATTAGCAGAAGCAGCAGATCTTTCTTGCTAAAATTCTATGAAAAGTCTTCCTCAGATTGGAACACTCTTTTGGAGTAGTTCTCACATTTTCACATTCTTTTTAAAGACTTTTGCTTACTAATGTTCTGGAAGACTTTCTTCTGCTCAGTGCTGTATACCTGTGCTAGATTGGTAATGAAATGATAAGTGAGAGGTAGTCACTGCCCTCAGAAAGGTTATCAAGGTTATCATTTACTGGGGGATGCAGACAAGCATGTTTAATATAACTCCTACAACCAGGTTATATATAAATTGTTACAGAATCATAAATGAGTGAGCAATTAATTTTGCTGGCGCTCTCTGTTAAAGCCAATTTGAGAAAATGAGTCCTGGGAGGAAAGGGCCTTTCAGAAAAGAAACTGAATGCAAAATAGCAGCAGCTGCCAAAAATAGAAGTGTCTCAGAAGCAACTCAAAATTAGTGGGTCAAAAACAGACTTATTATCTCCCAACCTCCATCACAGTAAATGGCATCCAGAACTACAGAGGCCAGATATCAGAGTCATTTTTAACCCTTTATTACCCTTCACTACCCTCTGCAACACGTCCTTCACTAGCATTTATAATCCAAATTATCTATGTATCTATATATCCCCTGACATCATCATAGACCAAGGTACCATCATTTCTCACACAAATTATTGTCATTATCTTACTGCTGATCTAACAATATCATTTTTCGCCATCTTTTCTGCCCTCCAATTAGTCATCCATATTAGGGACAAAATGGTATCTTTAAATAGTCAATATGGATATAGCTCCTCTTTCCTCAAAAGTCCTTCAATCCTCTCCCAGTGTGCTTCACTGAAAAATTAAAATGATAAGGACTGTGGGTGCCTTGGTGGCAGAAGTGTTGTGGCAGTGTACACCTGCATTGGAGGAATTCTATACTCTGAATAATATACAGTGTTATAAACTAAGGTTAACCCAATAAAAAAATATGTATATATGTAAAACAACCACAAAAGATAAAAATTCCAAATCAGTGTAAAATTTTTAAAATTCTGAAAATGGGTTACAAGGCTCTATATAATCTAAAATTTTTGTAAATGCCAGCCATCATCGCAAACATGATCCCCTCCTACCCCCTGTTCTCTAAGTAATAAACTATCAGATTTGTTTCATGTCTTTAAAAAGGCCAGAGTAGCTTCCACCCCAGGACCTTCACACACACTGTTCTTCCGCTTTGAAGAACCTCCATCCCACATTATTATTTATTTCACTTGTTCCTACATGACTTATAATAAGGGTGCAACAAAGTAAAGAAAATCAGCACCAGATGCAGACAATAAGAATTGCATTGTATATAGAGAATATAAACATACCAAAATCTATCTAAAAGTTGGTCTAGCTTTTATTAAGGACATTCTCTGGCAATTATAAACAACATACTTAAGAGAGTATTTCTCTCCTTCAGGAAGATCACTCTTTCCCAGCCACACCATAGTGGTTTGCCACTGTTTTTATGTTTTTTGCATCCATATTGCTTTCTCAAAAAAGTAATCCATGATCCTCTAACTAAGCTCCTCTGTGATGATCCTCTGTTCACTAGAATTTTCAGTGATAATGGAAAAGTTTAATATGTATACTGTCTAATTAAAATAGTCACCGGCAACATGAACACTTGACTAATACCATTGACAAATTGAATTTCTGACTTTATTTAATTTTAGTTGAAAGGGGTAACTACAGCACAGGTTTAGATTAAGTTAAATACTATTGCTTAATGCTCCATTACTCTTTTTTATTTTCCTTTGAAAAGACTCATTAAACTTACATTTAACATGCAACAAACATTTCATGGACATTTATTGTGTCCTTGTCACTGTTCTAAAGCTCACAAGGGATTTTTATTCTTAGGATTTATTTTTCTTTATCTATACCTTCCTTTTAAAACCCTAAGCTCCATAAGGGAAGATGTTATCTTCGTTGTTTGCTGGTGTATTTTTGGAACCTGACTTATGACCAGTAGTTGGCAGATGACACACAATAATTACAGACTGACAAATTTATTGTCTGAATACTTCCCTGTGGCCATGCTATGGGATGAGAGAATGTCAGAAAACCAAGCCAGTTAGGTATATTGTAAAAACATTAAGAAGGCTTTTATCTACAGAGAACTATCAAAAGTTTTTAAGCAGAGCAGAGGAAAAATAGATCAAGTTTGTGTTTTTAAAAGATGTCTCTAGCAATAATGAGATAATATCGAGTAAGGGGCAAGACTTCAGTTGTTTTCCTCTTAAAGTATTCAAAACATGTTTGTTTGTTTGTTTTTTGAGTCAGAAAGTTTGACATCCTTACATCTGTTGAACTTGTACATAGAACTTTATTTATTATGTACTTTCTAGAACACAGATCAACTCACATCTCTCCCTTGCTCTCAACCTTTTAATCAGTTCTCAAGATCTTTAAAATAAAATCTGTGATTGAGGCTTCATGCACCCACTTTCTCTTGCCTCTATGACCTCACTTCCTCCCTCTGAATCGCCAGTCAAGCAGAAATTATAGCTCATCTGTAAAAAACACTGAAAACATTTCTGTCCTAGGGACATACATAGCCCTTTTGTTTCTTCCTCCAGGTATGTTCCTCCACCTTGATATTAATTGACATATAGCTTCAACTGCTATAACAAAAGCCCAAGTTAAAAGGTCTTAAGCAAAATAGGTATTTAAATTCCTTTGCATGTAAATGTCCAGTTAGAGAATTCAGGGTGAGTATTTCACTGCATGGTGAACAGGGACCCATGCTTCTACCATATTGCCCTATCACCCAAGGATATTTTCCATCCAACTTCCAAAGAGATGATCCAGTCATATCATCACATGACACATTAATAAGACAAGTATTTCTGTTTTCAACCCAATGACCAATCTTCCATCACATGGACACATAACAAGAGGAAGGAGTCAACAAATAAAATCTTCATCTGGAGCGATAAAGCAATTGCCCACCTAAAAATTCTACTACTGTGCAGTTAGGTGAAAAAGATTACTAGAAGTTAACTAGTAATTTCTTTCACAGTCCATTCCCTTAATAATCTAAATATCTATTTGCACCATGCTTCCAGTGGATAAAATACACTTGCCTCATTCTAAGAGGGGCAACTCCAATCTATCTAGTGAATCCATCACAAAGTTTAGTCTCTCCAGTTTATGATCAATTTTCTCCACCATGTCTATAGGTGACAACCCCTGGTCTGATAAGGAATATTTTCAAAGATTATCTACCTTTATCTCTCACCCACATAATTAATACACAGTGATGGGGCTGGAATACAAGTAATGAAAGCTCCCATTTGCAAAATAACAATAATTACTAATTATGTATTAATGAATTCCTGCTCTTCAAAAATTGCAGATTCCATGCCTAATTATTTCTTGTGTAGGTCAGAGGCACCCCCTGTTCTTCTAACTTTGAGAAATTTCCTTGACACTGTCCTCCTTGGTCCCTGGCTTTGCATCCAGGAATTTTTTTTCTTACTTATTATCTTCAAGATCATCTCTGAAATGTGTTTAGGAGAATATGTGAATTGTGTTATTTAAGGGAATATATGTAGACTTCATTGAATTAATTACTAAAAATAAAACCCAGCATAGAGAAACTCAACACCTATTTTGAATAATTATAAGTTATTTAAAAGATAGTATATGGCGACAATAATGATAGAGGCTGAAATTTCGGAAATAGAAGCATGTTGAAGGAAAAAATTAAAATCAAGGGGCTGTTGTTTTGTTTTTGAGAAGACCAATGAAATAGACCAATCGAGTGACAAGTATAGGAATAAGAAGGGATAAAATGATAAGTAGCGACCCATATAAATATATGATAACAAATTTCGAATTCAAATGGATCATTTCCTTATTAAAAAATCAAACACACATACATATGTATGTGTATATACAAACAAAAGCTGCTGCCCCAGATGACAGTATCCTGTCTAAATAGCACTCAACTCTATGCCCTTTTCCTCCTTTATTTTCCTTTATTTTATTTGCCAGTAATAGACAATGTTACATATGCATTAGTTTATCTACTTTATCTTCTTATGCACACAAATTTAAGTTGCCTGAAGGCTGCTACTTTATCTGTATTGCTTACCAATTTAGCAATGATTACAGCAGTGCCTAACACAGAGTAGGAACATATTAAATCTGCCTTTAAAAAAAAAATAACTATGTTCTCCCACCAAGTGGCACATAGTAGAAAATCCTTGATTTTGCAAAGACAACCTGCAAAAAGAGACAGGAAAGAAATTTAGGAATAGATTTTGTCAGTTCCCAAAGAGAGGTTCAAAGCATATTTTACTCCAATTTCTCTTACCATATAAAAGTGCACTTTTCTACATATGCTAAAGCAAACTGCTTCTTCCCCAGATTAGAGTATTTACTCATTTAACAGGGAAAAAGAACATTAAATGAGAAAATTAGTGTTGTAAAGTATGTTTCTTTCCAGATAAATATAGAACTAGTATTAAAGTCTCATAGAAAGCATATTCCTAATAAGAATTCTACCAACATTGTCTTTCAAAATAATTCAAGGAATTTGCCAGACATGGCCTTCACTATAAATAACTATTAATGTCTACCATTCAGCATTCAAATGAGTTGTTTGTAATATCTTCTTCCAAAAAATTACAGGACTTAACTTTTTGAGAAATAGGGTTGGAAATAGGGTTTTTATATTCTCTTCTATCACAATTTGTAAAATTTCCTTTCTTTCAGAACATCTGAAAACAAGAGGAAGTAGGTAGACAACTTAAAAAAGAATAATCACTAGCCATTTGCTTACATACACTCAAAATTGAAAACAGTTAGCTGTCTTTTAAGTGAAAGATAAGGAAGATGTTGTTATAGGCTGCATTTGTTAACTCTTATCCCTTTGCTCTTCTTCCCTGGGTTGAGCAAGTTCTAGAAATAAAGAAGGTCTTGGTCACTGAGTTAAGATCCAGAAGGAGAGAAATGATATAGATAAGAGCCCAGGTAAGAGCAACAGATAATTAAAAGGAGAATTAAAATCAATTTTGAATCCAAAGAGAACCTGATTTACGCAAGCCATGGTAATATTTGTTCCTTGGAGGTCAAACTCATTTCCCAAAAGAACTAAGGAGAAACTAGATGGACAAGTTGAGTTCTCTTTATTACTGTCACCAAGAGTACAAGCTTTGACAAGAGAGGGAACAGAGAAACAAACTGCTTGCTAGTGAACTATTAACCTATAAAAATAGCAATCCCTGTGATGTTCACCATAATTATCAGCGAAATTAAGGCATCAACTTCACCAAGATCATCAAAGACTTGGAGACTAAAAAGCAGTCCTGAATCCAGAGAGAGACAAAACTGATTATTAAATAACTCCAGTTGTGAATGTACTATATTAAAGCCCTCTCTCCTCACATCTCTTGAAAAGTTTTAAAATTTTTAATTTCTGCTCATAAAAAAGAAAAATTGGAAAAATAAAGCATATCAAAATTTTTATTGAATGTTTTACTAGTAGTAATAATTTTGTACTAAAGTAAGAAAAGTAAATAATATAAGGTATAAAAATAGAGTAAAATGGAAAAAAAAGAAACCTGAAAAATATAAAAGAAGGTATCATGTAGGTAACATGATAGTGTTTTTAGAAATCCCATAAGAATCTGCAGAAAAAAATAAAACCTTTAAGATAATTAAGCACAAATGGTGAACAAAAGCATATTTTTAAACTGTATTTCTATGTGCTATCATTACACATAACACAATATTTTAATCGATCCCACTTACATCAGCATTAAAAATCAAATACATCCATAGAATGTACAATACTAGGAGTGAATCCTAATGTGAACTGTGGCCTTTGGATGGCAATGTTGTGTCAATGGGGAAGTATCAATTGTCACAATCACACTGGATGCTGATAAGGGGAGGGTACACCTATAGGGTAGTATGACTTCTATGAGAATTCTCTGTACTTTCTGCTTAATTTTGCTGTAAATCTAAAACTGCTCTTAAAATACTACATTTTTAAAAACTGAAATCATGGAATGGTGTTTGTTCAATTGAATATCCATATAAACCTTAATACTTGATCCTTTCTCATATCTCACATATATAAAGATTAATTCCACATGAAATGCAATTGTGAAAGGGCAGACAATAACTCCTCTAAAGAAAACATAAGAGAATGCCTTTTAAAACAGAATTAGTAGAATAGAGGGGGAAAATATTGACTATGTAGGAAAAAATATGTGTACCATGCAAGTAACAAAAGATATACAGATAAAATACACAATAACTTTACAAATCAATAAAACATAAAACAATTCAAATAAGAAAAATGAGCAAGATAGTTGAAATGTAATATACAATAGGTAACAGAAATATATATCTTCATAAAATCTCCAGGGAATTTTATATTAAAAAACAATCAACTTACAATTGACAATAACTCAAATCCACACAGAAAAATAAAGAGCACAAGTAAAAGTGACTATCTAGGTGACATAAAATCCAGCATAAGTATTTTTGCTTGTAACTTTTTTTCCTCTGCTATCTGATTTGAAAGTAAAACTATAATTTTACTCCATAAAACTATAATTATGAAATTGTATTGATGTGCTTAAAATGTATAAAGAAGTAATTTGTAAGACAAAAATAAGCACAAAGGAGTGGGATTGAGTTTTCATATACTCACAAAATTAAGCTGCTATTAACGTTTTAAGTTACTCTGCAAATTATAATTCCCAGGGTAATCAATAAGAAAATAACTTAAAAAGATACAGTAACAGAAACTAGGGAATTACAATTAAAACTAAAACTTACTATTTCATAGAAAAGAATATGATGATATTCTTAGCTATGTTCTCTTTGAAACATCTTATAGTTTTATCTTTGACATTTAAGCTTTATTCATTTTGGATTAATTTTTTAGCAAAGTATGAGATTTAGGTCAAATTTACTTCTTGCCTATTGGTATCCAATTGCTTCAACATCATTTGATGAAAGGACTATTATTTTTGAAAGCTCACTTTGTCAAATGTAAGATGGGCATTTTGAGGGGGACTACTTCTCATTTTTCTATTATATTCCATTACTCCATGATTTTATCCCTACATCAGCATTACAATGTCTTAATTACTGTAGTTACCTAGTAAATCTTAAATTGAAGTAGTCGGATTCCTCTAGCTTTATTCTTGTTTCTCAAAATGATTCTAGCTATTCTAATTACCTTGAATTCTATTAAAGCCTGAAAATAAGTTTGCCTATCTACAAATAGGGACAAATTTTAAGATGACTTTTCTTTAAAGAATGAAAAAAACTGGATTGTGAGTATAAATACATATAGATTACATATCTTAATGTAGAAAGTAGCATTCTGCATTAGAAAAGACTGAACAAGAAACTAGTCAATGAAAAGGGAAGACCTACTTTTGTCACCTATTAGCTATATGACTGTGGGTAAATAATTTACTTTCTCTAATTTTCAGTTTATTTATCTGTAAGTGAACAGACTGTACTAGGCTCATAAAACATAAAGCTCCTTATATAATACATTCATTTTGAATAATGTGTGTAGACTGATGGTAATCAACAATCCCTCACAGCAATTCTGGGGTCTGCAACAAGATGTATTAAGCTTGTATTGAAATGTCTGTGAAAATATCATGAAAGTTAAATGTACTGAAGACAATAGATTGTGATTAGAAAGTAAAGAACAGCAAACCAGGCATAGAAGGAGGCTGATTATTCACCATTAGTATGGAAAATATTTGCACAAGACTACTGCAACCACATTTTCTTGAATTTAAAATGTCATTGATTGTAACAGCATCATTAACTTCTGTTCCACTAAGAAAGAAAAACAAAATGTTATCAATTATAATTGTAAAATCTTGTTCAATTTTTTTAGCGATTAAATGTGGAAACGTGTCTTAGAATCAATAAAGAGCACAAATCCTTCTACCCTTCAAGCCTGAATTAGAGAATCAGACAAACTGAACTCCTGGCTTTGCTACATATTAACTGCATGACCTTTGGAAAGTTATTTGATCTCTCTAAGCCTCAGTTTGCTCCTCAGAAAAAATGAGGATAATAAGGGTAAAATGCTTCAAAGAATTGTACAGATTAAAAAGTCAGTGCCTTCAACATTCTTAATGTCACTCCTGATATATAGTTTCTAAAAAAAACATTAGCTTATTAACTGGTATTTTTATTATTAGAAAGAACCTACAATGTCCAGCCCTAATACAAATTAGTAGCCCTTCTTACTTAAAAAACAACTCTAGAGTTCTGGGGGATTTTTTGTTGTTTTCGTTCTATTTCTGTCGGAACTCATGAATCCATAGTTATTCACTTCTTCAAAATGTTCACTGTCCATTATCTCTCAGAAACCTACCTGCAGTCTTTAAAATACTCAAGATAAATACCTTAAGAACTTCTTACAATATCCATATTCATTTTTCTAATAATTAATTGATTCATTTTATTGGCTATTGTGACTAGTGCTGCAATGAATTTAAGTGCATATTAATTTGAATATTTGGATATGTACCTAGTAGTGGAATTGATAGGTCATGGGGTAGATCTATTTTTAATATTTTGAAAAACCCCCATACTGTTTTTCATAAGGGCTGGACCATTCTACATTCCTACCAACAGTGTATGAGGCTTCCTTATTTTCATATCTTTATTCTCCATATCCTCACAAACAATTGTTTCTGGTCTTTTGGATACGGGCCATTCTCAAAGATGTAATGTGGTATATCACTGTGGATTTGATTTGCATTTCCCTGATGATAAATGATGATGGGCATTTTTTCATGTATCTGTAGACCATCTGTGTATCTTCTTTGGAGAAATCCCCACTTAGCTCTTCTGTCCATGGGGGGGGGGGGAGGATGGGTTGTGTATTTTCTCTATTTTTATTGAGTTATATGTGTTCTTTGTGGACCTTGGATGTCAGCCCATTGTCAGATGTATTGTGTACAAATATTTTCTCCCATTCGGTAGAGCGTCTTTCTATTTTAATGGAAATTTCTTTCACTGTGCAGAAACTTTTAAGTTTCTATCCCTGTCTCCCACTACTAGGAAATATAAGGAGGGTGGAATTATTCACTCTATTGTTCATCCCTGTATTCCTAGTACACAGAATAGTGAAAGATATAATTAATGAATGCTGTTCATGGAAATAATTACATGGAAAATGAGTGACACAAAGAATAAACAACACAGTCTGAAAGAAAAGAGGATATTTCTATGCTCAAGTGTGTCTTCGGTTACATTCCCCAAATACAAACAAGGATTTGTGAACAGTAGTGCTAGGAAGCGATTATAAAAAACACTGGTAAAGAAGTAGAGCCTGCTTCAGCTAATTGGGATGTAATGCGATAGTCTTCATTTCTTGAAGGACCAAATGACCTTGATGCACAGCTATATCTGGTAAACCTCTGGTTTAACACCTATCCAACACATCCCAGGCCCTGTATCTTCCTGTCTGAAGCTGCTGATCTTCTGCACTGACTTTCTGATCAATCACCTTATCTTAGACTGCTAAGAACATTTCCAAGACAGAGTGTTTGTTTTGAACCTGTAATACATATTTATAATTATGCATTAGTTTTGTTTATATGCTGTTGCTCTACCTCCAACTACAAGCTTCATAAATCATGGAGTATAATTAACTTATTCACTAATATTTTCTAGCACCTTACTCCTAAGGAAAAAAGTGTTTAATGGGGGTTAGAGGTAGGAGCACAGATTACTGAGGATTCATCTTTCATTCCTACAAAGAAATATGTAAAAGCACCACAGAGATAGAATTTCATATATACAATGTATTTATGGGATACATATGAAGAGATAGAATTTAATAATGAAGTGTCTGAGGGATACTTTTCTAAAAAAGTCGATACTATTGACTATTTAATAATTGGTCCTCACAACAACAGAACTCAGCCGTTAAGAAAGTAGCTTAAATTTAGACAGAACTAAGTACATTTGGTCATAACTACTTACCAATAATGGCCTTACATATTTTATTTAACTTATGTAAGTTGATTTCCCAGATTACTTTTTTTAAATCTGCAAATGGTATTCATAGATCTGTTTTTAAGGATGTAATAAAATTATACTGAACTGAACATAGCACCTGGCACATTATAAGCTATCTTTTACAATTATCCATTTTGAAATTAATATATTTAAACATGCCAAAATTAGGCATTTTGGCCTTTATCCTATTTTAATTATCAGCATTCATTCTGATTATCACTCGTTCTAATTGCCATCACAAATATAATTGAGTGGTAAAGTTCCTGGAAAAGGAATTTAAAATGCTAAGGAGCTTTGAGAACATTCTTTTCATATTTTATATTTTGAACTGTTTTCCTTCATTTACATATAAACTAATAGTAGAAATTTTGAAGTCCATGACTGTCCTTTGTCTAGGAAACAACAAAATCAGCCAATTGAATAACTATTGCTCTAGTAATTAGTGTTGTTCCTATATACATATATATATTGTGTGTGTGTGTGTGTGTGTGTGTGATCATGTAAAGAAAAAGAAAACAAAAAAGAAAGAAATGGGGTAAACCAATTAAAGATACCAAAGATTCACTGGGATCAGATATATTGTAGTGAGATAATATGGATTTGTTGTTGGGAAAATAAACTCCCTTTGTAGGCTAAACACTCACCCAAGGCATGCTATGTCTGTCTCCCGCCAATGCCATAGAGGGTGAATAGGTGCTTCCAGGTTGAATTGTTTTTGTAATACTTTACTTTTTCAGATTTACAGCTTATCCTTATAAATTATATATAATATATATTATTATTGAGATTTTTTTCTCTTACTTTCTCATTCACTTACCTATGAATTATTACAGGGAAAGATCATTGTTATAGGATCTGCGCATTATACAAGTCATTGGGGGATTAGAGGAAACGCATTAACAAAGAGAATACAACACAATAAACACAGTTTTTCTAGGGTCTTGGAAAGGACCTGAAACTTAATCCTCAATAAACATCCCAGTAAATCTCCCTTTGGTTTACTTTTTTTTTTTAATATTTTATTACAAATTGCAGGTTATGTATCAAGAGGATTTCTCTAGGCATCTGATGCATTCTATTGCTAGAAATGGAAGTACAGTTATTGTTCAGGGGGTACTTTCCCTGCTGGGTTGTATTTACATGAGCACACTGTCTGGACCTATCTACTTCATTACAATGTCCTCAGTCAGTAAAGGTCTGAAAAATGAGTGGTGGAATTGACAATTAGTTCATTTTATGGAGAAGCTATTTCTAGATGAAAGAAAAAAAAAGTAAGAAGCAAAACTGAAAATAGTGAAGGAAAATTTTTAACCAATACAAGATCAACTGAGCAAAGAAACACAACTGTAATTCATTCAATATCCCAAAACTACATTGTACCACATAGAAAATTAGCAGATTTGAGGTCAACTGTAAAGGGAGACACCATTAAGTTCTTGCAACTATGAAGTCAGTCATTAATAAACTCCTTCAATGTTTCCAAACCAAGTTCCTTCTTCTATATGGTAAGATTCAGAACTCTTAGGAGTCAGTGTAGATATGCAAAGTCCTTTTGTACAGAACAATAATGATTCGGTAGGCATGCCTCCTACACACATTCCTTGACAAGGTGAGGACCTTTTGTTTGGGTAGAGATGTAAATCCAGGTTTTAGAATCATACAAGAATGACAACTATTCCTCTTCACAACTGATAGTTAATGTTGTCAGGAGCACTTGCTAATGACTACCTTAAAATATGGAAATATGAGCATGACAGTTTCATAATACGGTAAATATTCATTTTTCTGGGTTTGCTATATTCTATCTCTGTAATAAATTAGACACGGTCACAAAGAGTACCTGAAGCATAATATCTCAGGGTCCCACAGAAATATTTTGAATGAGTTATTTGCTATGATCCCTCTGATTTAATGCTCTGCCCTCAACCTTTATAAAATGTCAAGTAAAAGTTCTTTAACAGTATTTTGATTGTTTTAGCACAAACAAAAATGAAGCCCTCATCAACCATTCAGGCTGCCCCTATGCATAGATCTGCATGATTCTATGTCTCACTAAATTTATTTCGAAGAACTAATATACCCCTACAGAGGAATTTTTATCCCTTTTATCAGATATGAATATTGCTTAGTTCAGTATGTTTCTTTTTTTGCCTTAGCTATCAGGAAATTAAGCCAAATTGTGTGCCCAGCAGCAACGATGAGTTCATCTGAGAAATTTGGTGACATAAATTCTATATTCTCCTATTATTGAATTTAATATAATTTAAAGCTGCATATTTCATGTCTAATTCATTTTAAAGCAGATAAGGTTGAAATAAAAAATATGTACTTTAAAGAACTATATTGACATTATATCTTTCTGTGAAGATAAACTATAGAATAAATGTTGTCTGTTAAAACTTTTCTAATGAAATTCAGGTATACATTTCAGAACTGTATATTACATATAGCTCATCTATCAATTTCAAAAAATTCTTGAATTCCCACAACAAGCCCAATACACTATGGTAGGAAAATAAACAACAAAGATACTATTCAGTCCCTTAAACTAAAAATCTGTTGGAGAAATGTTGAACTAAAATTCAAGTAATATCAAAGGCATACAATAATCAACCCAAATCCTAGGTATTCCAGGAAACTAGAGCATTAATTCAATCAGCTCTATATGGGGTCATTATTGCCTAGTCCCCGTGGAGATATATAACTGATTTTGTAATTTATCATCTAATAAACAGATAATGGTTTTACTGACTTATGGCTTTATCTTTTCATTATATATTAAAATTATTCTAATCATAAAGTCAGTTAGGCCTTGAGCACTACCCTTTTTAATCTGGATTGAATTAATAACATGTCTGAATGAAAATAAGATATTAGTTATAAAAAGAAGAACCAGAGCAGAATAAACAAACCAAATAGTATTGGCAAGAGGCCATTCAAACAGGGAGGTATAACATGAGTCACTGGTTGTCAATGAGGAAAATACAGACACACAACTGTTTGTTTACTATGCAGTGATTTGATCAGAGTTAAAACAAATCAGGTTATTACCAGACAGCATATAGTGCAATAATATATGATAGTATAAGACTATTTTTAAGTGTCTTTGTGCCATTTTCAGAATTTTTCATTACATTAGGGCTGTAATACATGCAGCTCTGATTGATGATGTCTGGTAACAGGCACTTAATAAATATTTAATAACTAATTAATATACATTTATCAATAACCATAAATATTAGTCTATATTAATATTTATGATTATTAATATAATCATGGGGAAGTAATAGCCTCTTTATTTCATATTGCATATAGTACAATGTCTATGCATGCCTATGCAATATGTCTATGGATCCCAGTATATGATGATATTTTATTGTAGTTAATTAGCTTCTATCCCTGTCTCCCACCACCAGGATAGAATTCTTCCCTCCCCTGTTCATCATAGTATCTCTAGTATATAGAATAGTGAATGATTGACACAAAGAGTAAATAATGCAGTCTGGAAGAAAAGAGGATCATTCTATGCTCAAGTGTTCTCCAAGGTTAGATTCCCCAACATAGATTAAGGGTTTGTGGACAGCAGTGCTTTCTAGGTGACTATAAAAAAACACTGGTGAAGTGGTAGAGTCATGAGGTGGGGAAGAGAAGAAAGCCAATAAGGGGTGTGTTATCTAGCAGTTTCCACACCAGGTTACCACTGTGAGCATCTGGGAACTCTGAGAAAGACTAGAACATTAACGTAGAATTATTACTCTCGGGCGGTGAGAAAAATGGAGTATTTGTCCTTCAACTTCTACCCGATATTGGCTAAGGGTGAATGCTAGGAATATTAATCATCACCTCCTCCAGGACTTCTTTCCTGAGCTATCTGAAATAAGAGAGAGGCCTCTGCAGAGTTTTGCAATGTGTTTGGACTAGTAGTATGCAGGTTCTGAAATAAAGAGTATAAGAAAAAAGTGGATGGGGTATAAACAGTGTCTACTAAAAATGCTAATGAATTAGAGAAGTTAAACATAAAGGTTTAAATTAACTATTTAACTTGAGTTCTTCTGAAAAATTAGAAGTGTTCAAATAGATAAAAGAGCTAGTGACATCATATGAGTAGAACATATCAGGGAAAACAAAAGGCAGAGAGTGGAGGATTAGTGAGACATGATATTTAAAATCCATTGGTCCTTGATCATAGGAAGGTCACCAAGGACTTTGGATTGTATCCTGCAAATAATTGAGAACCCTGAAAAAAAATTAATACAAGAATACTATGAAGAAAACAGTTTAACAAATAGCCTAATTTTTTAGGTACAAGTCAGAAAAAATGAAATATCGTGATCTTAAAGTGTTAGTCAAATTATGTAATTCAGGCTTGAGAAGCCTAGATGAGAGTAATGAGTTAAACTGGAAACAACAAAAAGTCAATAGGACACAATGAATTTTATGAATGAAGAGCAGGAAAGAAGGTAGAGCCCAACAATGACAGAGTCCAAATCATTAGATCATGGTAATTATGCTTTATTAATTTAGTCCTACATTTTAAGATTAATTAAAACCTTTCTCTTACATTTGATTTCTTTTTTAGAAATGATTCTAAACACAAGTTACAAATTACCAAGCATTGATATCATTTTAAAAAGTTAAAGTGCCAATTTCACAATAATGACATAATGATTAAGAAAGTTGGATGTACGACCTCCCTGGTGGCGCAGCGGTTGATCACTGTGCTGTGGAGCTATCAGCAGCATGCCATGCGAGTTCGATGCCCAGCCAGGGAGAATCCCACATGGTGTGGCAGACCTCTCCTGCCTCGCCCGCTGCTCCCCTTAGCAGTGTATTTCTGATCTGCCTGTTCTGCTCCCCACTCTGTCTCTGGTGAACCCTCTCGCCGCCCCATGCCTCTGGCCTGTACCCCAGCTTGTATGTATAAATAAATAAATCTTAAAAAAAAAAAGTTGGGTGTGAAACATTTTTTATGCTAATTAATGCTTTCCACATACTTTTAGTCTATATGCCCTACTAAGGATTCTTAAGATATGTCTTATATTTTCAGTCAAATTATCTTGGAATCCTTGAATAACATTATAAAACTTCTCTTTATTGTTTTTATTTTAATTGAAAATACTTTGTCTCTCCTTGCTAATATATCAAAAAACATTAAATACCTAACCTGTAGCAAGCACTATGCTATGTGCTAGGGTCACAAATACGAGTAAGAAACTGCTCTCTGAGATGGTCATTTAGACTAGTGGGGATAGCAAATTTCTAGGCATCCACTGCTCCATAACAAACCCACCCCCGCATTGACTGATACAAAACAATATATATTTGACTCATGAATCTGCAGGTGTTGGAGGCCTGAGGCTGGGCTGGAACGTCTTGGTCTCTGCACACAAGATAAGGGCATGCTATTCCTGAAGCCAGATAAGTATTGGTATACAAGGTCGTCATGGCCTGCGCTTTAGATCATTTTTATGGAATGTTGACACGCCTACTGCCTGACCAGCCTTGAATCTTAGTTACTTTGTTCTAAGAACTCTCCTTTACCTCCCCCCTCCCCAAGACCCCTATATAAGCTTGAGCTCCTTTGTTAATAAACGAGACCTTGACGCATCTCA
>PVIJ01004546.1:0-82263 GCA_004024925.1 Scalopus aquaticus | reverse complement strand
CGTCTCCTGCCCCTTTTCCCCCCTTGGTTCTTTCAGGAGGTGCCCCCTCGAGTCCCACTAAATTACCTGACCTGCTGGACGGGTCATGCAGGTTAGTCAAGGTTTGGCAAAATCTGACCCCAACCATGTCTCCTGGGCCAGCTCAAAGACTGGAAGCCAGAATTTCTGAAAGCTCTGTCACTCATGTGACAGTGGCTAACATTCAATGACATTATATTAGTAGCTTGAAATAGGTCATGGTGGGAATATGGAAATGTGTAAATCTTACAAATCAGGATTAGACTGGCTAACTGGATTGACTGACTGACTGGTTGCTTGATGATTGATTGATTGGAGATTCATTAAACATTTGAGCATGCAATTCAATTTTGAAACCACTATTAGAAAATACAACTAACTATATTCCAGATGCAAAACTACGAATGGAAAATAGTCTACTGAATTTTCAAATATTATTTAAAATTGAGCAAAAGAAACTGGTCTAGCTTTTCAAAATGCTCTAAAAAAACTCCACCACTTCTATGCATCTGTTACAATGTTATGTGTATTTGTATATTGTATATGTAAATATATGCATGAAATATTGTGAGTACATGTCTATACCAAGTACATATTATTCTTTTTTTCTCGTTTTCCTACATGTACCAAGAAGTGAAACTAAGAGCTTTTGCTAAACTTATTTCATCTACCTCAGGATATCCAGAGATTGTTATTTGACTATGGTTTTATATTCAGTATTACTGCAATTTTTCATTTTTTATATATGTCTTTACAGGCTTTTCTTTGAGAAGTTGCATTGAGGAATTTTTACCCAGATGTCATTTCAAATGTAATGTAATTAACAAGGTTTTTTGCATCTTGTTTTAGTCTGAAAGAAAAAATATTTAAGATTTATTTATGGCTTATTTCTCTGAGCATGATTCCTTCTAGTTCCATCCATGTTGCTGCGAATTACATGTGTTTATCTTTTTTGAATGCTGAATAGTATTCCATTGCGTATATGTACCACAACTTCTTGACCCAGTCATCTATTTTTGGGCATCTGGGTTGTTTCCATACCTTTGCTATTGTAAATAGTGCTGCAATAAGCCAAAAGGTAAAAGAAAAATATCGAACGGTCTCACTTATAACAGGAATATAGGGGAACCAAATGCAAGAGCGACAATCAGCGAGAGAGAGGGTGAGGATTGGGGCTCAGAACGGGGGAGAGAGGAGCACAGGGGACTGTGGCGATGGTACACGGGTGAATTGGTGGTGGGAAACCTACGGGGAATATACAGTAATGTAAAAGACATAAATAAAAATAACAAAAAAAATCAACTGGGGTGATATTAGCAACCCCCAACTGTGCAATGTTTTGGTGATGGTCACAGCCTACACAGAATATCCTGAACCTCTGCAGAAACCTGTGACCAGTCAGAGAGGCTCTTTGTTCCTTGCTATGAATGTAACTATATTAATACATTATAAACTCTTGGTCAGAATCCCAAAGTATAACATTTTGATGTGCTAATATTTTGTCTGCATACAAGATGCAGAGCTAACACATACATACCGGCCCCTTAATTCTACTATCTAGTAACAGGTTATAACACATAGCTTATCTTTAGTGAGGTACTGTACCTTGCTATACTTCATATGTTTTAACAGATTTAATCTACAAAATAACCCTCTCAGGAAGGTGATATTATCCTCATATAGATTAAAATTTTGAGACAAAGGAATAAAAATAAGTTTACCCAAGGTGAGACAAATGAAAAATGACAGAATTAAAAGTAGATCAAAGAGCCACATTCCCAACCCTTCTTCCCTTCTACCTGAGCAAATGCGGTGTGACCAAGAGAACAGCAATTGATGAAACTCACTTTGGCTATCCAAATGTGACTCCTCCATTTACAATAGGAAAAATGCTAAAATGTGTGGGTTCCATAAGACTGTTATTGAGGGAGACACTAACACTGAAATTTGAGTCCCTCTTCTTTCTACTAAATAATTTTGAGCTTTGACAGTTTTACATTGTTTAAATATTCCTAGAGTTCTTTCTTTTTCATCTTTCCTCTTTGAGCAGTGTAAGTACAGTCACACATGTGCCAAATTTAATATTTGTGTCTGAGACCTGGAGTCACCACTGTAGTTTCCTCCAGCTCATACATTTTGAAATCTCCATATAATAATGAAGAAATCTTTTCCATTCTTGAGATTCTTGAGCTGGCAGCGTGACAGTGGAGAAGATCTTTAAAGGTGACAGACAGTAACTTTAAATATAAGGTCTATTACTTTAATCACTTTTTCTCCTCTTTAAAGGTTAGAAAATTGCTTTGGTTGTATTACCTACTTAGTAGTTATATTAAGCTAAGCATATATTGATTTTCTGCCTAAAATGATGTATCGTGGAGTACTTTCCAGAGTTTTTCACATTTAATTTACCTACTCTATTTTACAAATCTAAACTTTTTTAGAAAGTAGTTGGAATGAAACAACAATAAAGTCACACTTGTTACAAAAGTACATATATCTAACACCTCCACTGGCAAGTCTTATGCTGCCCTTTACTTTTTTCCATCTTTTGTTTGTGTTTACAGGATAACACTTCATGTTATACAACATGCACTCACTGATATATACTATGTGCTAAGCATTGTGCTTGGCGCTGGGATGAGACGGTGAACATTACTCAGCTCTTACTCTCAAAGACTTCACATTGTCACGAAAGAGACACACAAGCAAATATATGATCACAATACCCATTTGTGTGGGCAGAATAATGACTTCCTAAAGACATCCATGTCCTAATCCCCAGAACCTGTGAAAATATAGATCGCATGACATATTTATTCAATGTTTGTCAAATAGATCAAATAGTTTTTTTTTAATTTTTGAAAGATATTTGATTACATAGAAAATTCCTTTCAGTAAAATATTAATTTAAAAAGTTCAGATATTCTATGATCTCAAATGGAAAATTATACACATGTAGATAGAGCAAAAAGAAATTAGAAGAAAAAGTTCAAAATGTTAACTACAAATATTTCTGTGTGGGCTATTTTGTATTACTTATTTTATACTTTTTCTTTCCAAAAATCTTGAAAATGTGCATGTGTAACTTTTATTTTCTGAATTTATGAAGTTACCTGGGGTAAAAGGAGACTGTCACAAAAAATATATATACCTTAATCTTAAAATGTCATATAATTATTTGGGAATTTTCTACCCTAACAGGATTTCCAGCACAGATAACTAGAAACCCCAAGATTTTATATGATGAGATAAGTAACCTCTTTCCATTCTATTTTCTTTTTCCTATTCAAGGTTTTGAAGTGATGCTAGAAACACAGATTCCTATATAGTCAAGGCTTTCTTTACATGGTTCTGCCAGCAGTCAAGAAATGTTCTCCCATTTCTCCCATGTGGTTTGAACTAATTTAAAGAGCAATAATCCTAAGAAGGCATTCGTTTATTCACTAATTCATTTAATCATTCATCTATGCATATATAAAAAAAGTTGCATACAGTCTTCAACATTAAGATGATCTATGTCTGACAGACATCACACATCTAAGCTCCCACTTACACTTGATCCAGGAACTCAATATTTCTGGCCTAAATAATTCAATTATTTTCCTAACTAGTCTCTCCAACTGTACATTCTAAACTATGCTTCATTATGTTTCCAGAGCTTTTAAAAAAAATACACATCCATTATATGACTTCAGGAGAAAGTAACTTAGATTGAAGTCTGAATCTTCTACTTACTATATTGGCCATGAGTATTATTTTTGGAGTTAGAGTGTCTGTTTTTCCAGCCCTATTTTAATTCTTACTAGTTCTGTGTCCCTGAGAAAATTATTCAGTCATTTTAAGAGTCACTTCTCTTCCTGTACTATGAAGCTAATCGTCCCTACTTGAGAATATTAAATGACATGATGAATGAAAAGTTATTAGCTCACTGTTTCACACCGGTATTGGTTTTCTATGGCTGCTGCAATAAATTATCACAAACTTATAGTTTTAAAAAACATAAATTTATTTTCTCACAGATTTAGAAGTCAGAAGTTGATGATTACATGTTACAGATTTAGTAAGGGAGATGTCGGGATCAGAGAGACACTAAGGAATTTGTTGCAAAAATGCAAATGAGATACAACAAGTGCGCAAATTACAGCAAAGATTATGGTAGATGGAAAAAAAAGTTGGATTCTATTGCAAAATTAGAATAGATAGTAATAGCCAACTAACTGGTAGTAAACTGGAGTAATTATTAAAAAGGAAATATAAAAGTGAAATTTGAAGATAACTCCTTTTTCCAACATCATTATACTACCAAAATTCTCTTATGAAATAATTATTTTCCATTTCACAAGACAAGAAAATGATTGCTGAGCATGCAGCCATCTCTTAGGTAGTAAGAATATACATGCTGAGCAAAATTACAGGAATGCAGAATAGCCCTAAATTTAGGCTTAGAATTTCATGCCACTGAGCCAAAAATAAGGCTTTAGATGCTTTACATAAAACTGCATGCATTGTACCTTCCTGCAATCCTATGTCACACAGTCATTGTAAAATCATAATCTTACCCTGAGAGACTATCAACATTAACAATACTTTGGATAAGACCAGACTTAGTTGAGTTTTCTAGACATGAATGCCAAGGTGGTCCTCTTTCTGGTCATTAAAGACACTGAAAGCAGAGGTTGGAAATGACATTATTTCAGGGTTTGGCTTATGCAGACAACAGAACATAAAACTCCAAGTCAACATGAAACTACAACCAACAGACTCAGATAAGCAAGTGAGGACCTGGTGAAGGAAGGGTGGGGTCAAGGGATCTCTCTGAACAGTTAGTTCAGAGAAACAATAGGAAATAACACAGCCTTAGAGAAAGAACAAGATGTTACAGTACAGAAATGAAATACTATAGGAAAAATAAACTCCAAATAAATAAATATATACACATACACAGAAGACAAGTATACTCTTATAACCTAAGAGATGGTTGCATGTCCAGCAATTATTTTCTTTTCCTGTCTTGTGTATGTGTATCTGAGATTTTTGAAAAAATCAAAATAATGGATTGAAAATCATACTAAGAATATTTCCCCAAAAAGCAAAGTGGGAAAAGAGAAGTGGAAAATATAGCTAACAAAAATATCAGTATTAGTTCAATATCTAATAAAGGCACTAGAAATGAAGAACAGAAAAGAACCTTAGGAAAAACAAAGTACCAAAACAGTAATTTATAAAGCTATCCAGAACTGAAGAACCTGTGAACCTGTGTCTCCTGAACAAACAGATTCACAGACCATCCTGCTGAGAAGGCGATAAAGAGAAACAATAATCTTTGCCAAAATGTATCCTCATAAAATTTCAGACACAAGATAAAATACTTCTTTAAAAATTAAAACAGGTGGGCCTCCCTGGTGGCGCAGCCGTCAGCTCTGCGCTGTGGTGCTGTAGGCAGCAGCAAAGCGAGTTCAACACCCAGCCACAGAGATTCCCACATGGCGCAGCAGACCTCTCCTGCTTTGCCTGCTGCTCCCCTCAGCAGTGTACTTCAGTCCATCTGCCTGTTCTGCTCCCCATTCTGTCTCTGGTGAACCCTTGTGCCGCCCCACGCCTCTGGCCTATACCCCAGCTTGTATGCATAAATAAATAAATAAATCTTTAAAAGAAAAAAAATTAAAACAGGTGACTCAACAAACAGCATAAAAATAAGTCCTTCATTGAACTTTACTGACACTGGAAAGAAACTGTAACAATGTTTTCAAAATTCAAGGGAAAATAAATTTTAATCTAAAATCCAGATGCATCTAAACTGTCAATCAAGTGTAAAAGATTAAAAACAAATGTCTTCATAATTACCCTTTCTTATGAACTAGAGGACATGTTCTCCAGGAAAGAGAGAAATTCACAATAAAGAGGAAAAGGGAATTTCATAGTTAGGGAAAAGGGGTCCTCAATGACATTTGTGTTTCTGGTCTTGAGAGTAACTGACCTAGATGGGAATAGGAGAAGTGAGGTCTCTGGGTGATGTTCACCATGGAAAGAGCAATGTGATAACCACCTGATTTGATTACATTTTGGAAAATATCAATACTATCAATGTGTTTATAATGACTTGATCAAAGTATAGGAACAAACTGCAACATAAAGATAAGTACATAGAAAGTCAGACAAAAAATTCTTATTTCTAAGAAAATCAAAAAGTTGCACAAGAAAGGCTATCCAAACACTTTTTGAGTATAGTGAAAATTCCTTACTTGTTAAATGTGTACATAGTAATGAATGATGCAACCCAAAGGATGCAGGCACCATATTAAGAGGGAAGAAAGGAAGTAAGTGCATGGAGAAGAGTCACACAACAGAGCGTTGATCTTCAACTAGGTAACCAAGGTTGCTGATAAACATGCAAAACTGATTAAAAGCAATATGACACTATTTGGTGGAACCAGAAAGAACACCTAGGAAGGAAAAAGAGTTGACCGTTAATGGGGAGCAAAATTGGAGGTGGCATGCATGGTACAGGAAATATTTTTCCCCTAGAAACCATTAAGAAATGCCTACATTGTATCCTTTGGGTAAATTCCCAAAAGTGGGATTACTGGGTTGTATGGAAGCTCCATGTTTAGCAATTTGAGGAATCACCATACAGTTTTCCATAGTGGTTGGACCAGTTCATATTCCCACCAGCAGTGTAGAAGAGTTCCTTTTTCTCCACATCCTTTCCAGCATTTGTTGTTGCCTGTATTTTTAATGTGTGCCATCCTCACAGGTGTGAGGTGGTATCTCATAGTGGTTTTGATTTGCATTTCCTTGATTATAAGTAATGTTGAGCATTTTTTCATGTATCTGTTGGCCATTTGCAATTCCACTTTTGGGAATTTACCCAAAGGACACAAAAACACTAATCTGAAAGGATACATGCACCCGTATGTTCATTGTGGCACTGTTCACAATAGCAAAGGCATGGAAGCAACCCAGATGCCCAAAAATAGATGATTGGATCAAGAAGATGTGGTACATATACACGATGGAATACTATTCAGTGTTCAAAAAAGATAAACACATGCAATTTGCAGCAACATGGATGGCATTAGAGGGGATCATACTCAGTGGAATCAGCCAGAAAGAAAGAGAAAAGTATCGAATGGTTTCACTTATAACAGGACTATAAGGAAACCAAATAGGAGAGAGAGACAATCAGCGGGGTGGGGGAGGGAGGCGAGGGAGGGAAGGAAAAGGGCACAAAATGGAATAGAAAAGAACACAAGGGACCATGGAGATGGATCACGGGTGAATTGGTGGTGGGCTACCCAAGGGGAATACAAAATGTAAAAGATATAAATAACAATAAAAATATATATTAAAAAAAAAAGAAATGCCTACTTTACTCTGAAAGTAAAGTTTTTAAACCTACAGACTGCTACAAATACTAATTTTCCTGTTTATAACAGGAAATTCTAATTGTTTTTATTCACTGAATAAAAGTTTTAAGGCAGTTCCAATATAAGCTGTGTATTTAATATTTTTTTAATTTTTTTAACTTTTAAGATTATTTCTGAGATCTAGAAATTTGAAATTGTAAATAAAAGTTACCAAAACTGATACGTATTTAAAAATGAGAACTTACCAGGAAAGGGTACACATCACTTAGAAGACAGCTAACGTGGTCCAAGGTTGGAGAATTAGTACAACTACTTACTATCCCAATGTAGTGTTAATTAAATGAGGAAGATATTAAACTGAGTGGCTTTAGTGCCTAGGTAGCCCATCTAAACAACCCAAACCTAAGCCTATAATACCTCAAGGTTGAAGAACTGAAACCAGGAACAACTAATCCCAAATAGCCAACTAGGTTTTCTCCAAATAATGCAACTACTTAAATTATAACCAATCAAATATTTTCCTTGCTTTTTGACAGCCCCTCCTCTATAAAAGTCCTTCCTTCCAAAACAGAGCAGGGACGAACAAAACAAGGCAGGGAATATGATGATGGTTCACAGGTGATAAGGTGGTGGGAGAACTATGGGGACTACAATGATGCAAGGAAAAAAATTTTTTTAATTTACAAAAAAAAAAAAGTCCTTCCCCTGTCTCCAATCTGCTGTCATGCTCCTAATTATGTCTGGATTGACTTCCCTGGTTAGAATCAATTTTTGTTCAAAGAAGGTCTAAATTCTTAATATGCTTCAGTTTAACAGTAAGCACTACCCACAGTGTTTCACTCTCACTGTCACTACACTTATTGTCACTTTCAATATTTATTGAGTACTAACACATACCAGACTCATATCAAGCATCGTACATATGTAATTCCCATAATAGCTTCAGATAGATACCATTACAGTTCCCATTTTACACTAGTGACTTTCTATCATATTATCTCCTTTTAATTTCTATTTGGCAATTACAACTCTGAGTTGACAGTATCATTGTTGAAAATATTTTTCAATTTGCATATTGTCTGTCTTCATGAGAGCAGAGACTTAGTCTACATTATTTATAACCTGGAACATAGTACATGCTCATTAAAGTTTGCATGAAAAATAAATGAGGTTGATAAAAATTAAATGAAGAAAGGTTAATAATCACCTAAAATGAATAAAACAGAAATATATTCAGGTACAAAAAGATGTTCAAGAAAACTGAAAATAATTGTCATTAAATAATACATAATATTGTCCTCTGTGTGTGAATATTTATATGCATATGAAAGATGAAAATTTGAAATTATAGAATACAAAATATTAACAGTACATATTGCAAAATGGAGAGTTAACAAATTTTGTCTTTTCATCTCTGCTTAATTTTACTATAATAAACATTATTTACGTAATAAACAAATGTAAATAACAAGATATTAATAAATAATAAATATAAAAAGTTTAAAATGGTCACATGCTAAAGATGTCTAGCCTTCTTGAAAACCAATTGTGAAACCATGACCTATTATCACAGCACCATTAATTAAGCATTAAAATTTTAATACTCAACCAAAGGACTGAACTCAAATGTCAAAAGATTAAACTTTTCAATGATTCTTCTTAAGACAGGCTTGCATGCTCAATGCTGAATTTAACTGTTTTATATGACCAAAATCACCTATTGAAATTTAGTACGACATGCATTGTTTGGACTTAGAAGTCACAAATAGCTAGAGACAATATTTCTCCCTAAGAGACCCTGAAATACCTAAACATATCCCCTATTTATATTCCATTTTCTCTTTCAAACTAAATCCATTTGCTCTACGCTTTCTTTTTTGCTTTCATTCTTAAGTTCCTTTAGTAGCATTTTTTCCCCTTCTTCTTCCTTATTCTTTCTACCTCTCTTCTCATTTATGAAGAGATCTAAATGAACATGTTAGTGTGGTCACAAAAATTCCCTTATCTCCTTCCTGTATGAATCAATCTGTTTCTTTCTGAAGCTACTTTTGATGGCCTCAATTCAGTTAGTGTGGCACAAATAGAGAGATTGCTTAGCTAATGTACTGAAACATAATAAAAAATTTTCTCCTCACCTCATTTGATCTATATGTAAGCTTTTATTTTCAGCTTTCAGTTATTTATAGTTTCTTTTTTTGTTTTCTGTTTGTTTTTTTTTTTTTTTGGCTTTGCTTATGATAGCACAATTCTGGTTATAATTATCTGGTGTGTCAGATCTTGTTAAAATAGACTATCCTAGCTTATAATATATGTTTTTAGATAAATAAACCAATAAAAACATTTACCAATTGTTGCAATTAAAAGACAAATATACTCAAGTTAGAGATGGGAAACACTATTATAACTATGGTCAATTTAGAACCAAGTGCCATCTAAAAATGTAAAAGGTATATTTTCACAATTCACTAAAGCATATTTTCTTATACCTACACACAGTACCATGTAAAAATGTAATTAGGCTAAAAGAAATACTGAGTGAGATGGCATAAAACAAAAGTAGCAATTTCTATCGTTATTCATGCACAGCAGTGCTGTGAGCAACTCCCTAGCTACCTTTTGGGAACAAAGCCAACTCCAGGACCAGGCCCAAAAGGTGAAAATCAAACAGATGCAGCCTGACTTCCACCTACACATTAGAATGAAACACAGACACCATCACCTAAAACCACAAAGAAAAGTACTTTGGGTGAAGAGAACAGTGTTAAACAAGAAAATAAACATAGTATTCAGGTCCCTTTAGGAAGTCAGCATTCTGGTCATCCACTGTAAAAAGAGAAATAGCAAACTGGACATTTTTCTTTTTTGGTTTCAGCAAAGTAGCTGCCTCTTCCCTTCTATTATGCTACAACAAACTCAATCCAACCATACACATTAAGCAAATTATATGCATAATGCCACCAGGAGATGAGGCTGTTTTTTCCCCTACTTAAATATTATTTGGCAGGAAATGAGGTGATTTAAGAAAAGGACAATATAAATAATGTGTGCAGTGACATACACCAAAGATAAACCATTAGAAACCATATATTAGAAAACTAAGTGCAAGTGAATTTATGTCATTTCAGGAACCAGAATGCTGAAGCTATTATATTTTTTTCTGCTCAGACATTGACTCTCAGAATGGCCCATAGCATATAATAACCTTTCCACTTTAGTATTCTTATTCAGAAAATTGGGATCACATATTTTATTACTTCGAGTTCATCACTAGAGTGGTAAGAAAAAAAGAAGAAGAAGAATTAATTTATTCATACATATTTAAAACACTTAGTAAAAATCCTTTTTAAATTCTGCCAGGAGCCTGTCTTTCCATCTTTGATAATCAGTTGATGTTTTTCAAATAGTTAAAAAATATTTTTAAATTTCTCTGATTTTTTTTTCCTTGGTAAACCAACTTTTATAGGAAGATACTGAATGCAATTTTATAAAATGAATGCTAATTTTGCAAACAGCATATTTACTTAAATGTCAGCTTTCATTTTTATTGCAATATCATGTAAATTTTAGTAACTACAAACCAAGCATTCTGGAAATTATGTGTGATAGATTCAGTACATTAACAGGTTTGATGCACTGTTCAGCATATTTCTTACAGCAGGCTAATCTTTTTCCTGGTATCTCACACAGTCATACATCTAAAGCTAAAATGAACGTGCAATTTTCTGAGTCTTTCCCAATAGGACAATGTGTATCACATAGCAACATCTGCCAAGGAGAAAACTACACTGCTAGCTTCAGTTTTTCCCTCTCGAAAAGATGATTTCATCCAGTTGCAGGAAATGTATGCTACCTCAGTACCATTGTAAACACACTTTACTAAGCAAGTCTGAGCTGTTTAGTTGGGTTCAATAAACACTGTCACACCTTAAAATTTGCTTTTCCAAAGAATGTTCACATCTGCTCATTAGCCCTGTTGGGACAAGTATGATCATTCCTATTTTATATACGGGAGAGCTGATATTTACAGGAGATAAATGTTTCAATGACGATCAATAAGGTTGGCTTTCTGTAGAACCTGGACTAAATTCATTATTCATTCTTTTCTGTTTGTTAAACCTTGCCATAACTTATATACATGTCAACAAAAACACGTGTGAAAAAAATAACAATAGAAGTTCATAATTGTGCACTAACAAGCTGACTATTTTATAATCTACTGGGTCATATGTATTGTGCAGGGATGCACTGTGTGTACTGACTGCTCAAATTTCTATATAATCATAGTGCAGTTTGGTTTTTGTATCATAAATGATGGTGGTTTGGAGCTGCTACAAATTGCTAATGTTCCTGGATACATTTGGCTGCAGTCTGAGGCAGGCAAACCACAACAAGAAAATTAAATCCTCATAGTACTTTATCTCTAAAAGCTTGCAGTATGAATAAAATATATATTATAGACACCCCCCAACCAATTTAAATAGAAATATGAGTTTCTACATATATTAATACAAAGGAGTTAGGCAGTTTGGACAATAACCAGGAGAGTCGATCTCTTGCTATAAGCAGAAAATCATAAGCTTTGAAATAACAACAAAAAAACCCTGAAAGCTTTCAGAGATGTTACTTGATATGAAGACAAAAACTTATAATTGGGCCAAAAGGTTATTCCAGGCAGAGAAGATAGTATGGGAGAAGGGACAGAAGCAGATATGAGATTAATGGATCAAGAGTTTCGTTTACTCAAAAGCTGCAACCCTCTGTGAAAAGAATATAATTAAGAGCAGGAAACTGAAGATATTCCCTCCTGGAGTACAGTTACTTCATATATCCTTACTCCCCTCATTCATCTTGATCTGTGTCATGCCTATTCTCTACTCAAGACCAACTTTACTCATAATTTCAACTTCATGGTTCTAAGTTTTTCACACTGAGCCCTGCATAAGGTGAGTACACATGAGCTGGGAACTGGCTCATGAGGAAATACCTGAACTACTAAGAAAAATTTAATATTTGATCAAGGAAGTAAGGCCAATTTTTTCAGGAGACTGTTGTAGGTTATAGACCACTAAAAAGGAGTTTTGCAAACAGGGTAAAGATATTGAGTTCAACTTGGCATAGAACAAAGAAAAGTCAGAATTTATATGCAAAGGGCACAGGCAGGAAGTCAGTGAATGGAAAATTTCTAAAATGAAACAACAGGGATGGGGGAAATTCTGACTAGGTCAAACTAACACTATTCTTGCTGAAGGATGAGCAGATATCACCTGGGATGGTAGAAAATGAGGAACCCAGTTAGATGTAGAGGATGATCAGATATCAAGGGCAGGAGATTCTGATTAAAATATCTTAGGAGGATTCTTGCAAAATTGAACAATACAGAGACAAACATGGAAGCCCAAAGTCAGTGGCTAATTAAGAAGACAATTCAGAGACTCCTGACTAGAGTTTGGTCAAGAAGAGAGTATTTGTCAATACACACACAGTCTCTTCAATAAGTCCACATGAACATTTCAAAATCGAGTGTCAATGACTTTATCTTATAACACTCATGTTCCCCCACTCCATGTACACACTTTTACCCACTTTCACATTATTCAAGGGCAATTGTCTTTACCTCCCATGCTAGATAACAACCTCCAACTACATAATCTCAGCATCCCCATAATTTTCCTTCACAGTAGATAGTAATTATATAATTGGGAAATTACAGATAGTGTCTGTATGCTATTGTGATTTTTTAATAAATATCTACCAACATTTCAATAAAATTTCTGAGTTTTCATAGATTGTTACCTCCATGAGAAATAAAGAAGAATAATGTTATGCTCAATACCATGTTCTAGCACCTTGCACAGATGGATATATAAATATTTATTTAAAAATTGAGCCTTTTCCAAGAATAATTTTCCATTTGAGAAAGGAGTATAATATAGAGGAGAGGTAAGAGCAATTAAAACAGAATGAATAAGAAAACCAGGTTCATTTACCCATTCATACATGTAAAACTATGAATTAAATGACTAGTGTACTGATACTAAATGCAGCAAATTTTAACAGTGAGCCCCCAAGTTCCTTAGTTCAAGTTCATGTAGAATTTTTCCTCCCAAAGGGATTGGAATATGCTTCCTCAAAATATGCTGCTTTGGCACAGGATTATTTTGATATGAGGACAATTAAGAAACAGCAGACACAAGAGAAACTTGAAGCCCATCTCCCTTCTGCCAAAAGGAGGACATAAATTTCCCATTTTAAAGATGTTCCCTACCCTCCTTCCAAACCAGGAAAAGGAAAATGACTCTTAAGCGCTGCAGATGAGTCAACTGTCACCTCTGGCGATAGCACCAATCAGAGTTTCTGTAATAAATTTACTAAATAATCACTTTCACTAGTTTTCTTTATATATTTACCTTCCCACAATTCACTTGTCCCTAAACACTCAAATCCATTTTCATTTATCTTGTCACGACTCCACAGTTTATCGCCCTTTTTTAAGATGGTATACAAGCTCTCAACCTTAACCACTTCTTTGGATTCTTCCTTTCTTTGTGAGACCCCCCTGTGCTTCAATAATAAACTATTCTCCTGTTAGAATCTATCTGTCACTGAAATTTGAGGAGCCAATTTATTAACCTAAGAGGGTAAAGAAAGTTTTTTTCTTCCCCAACCCTATCCCTCCCTACCTCATTTTTTACCAAAAGAAATGGCTACCCTCTAAGTTGCCGTCAAGTAGGGGGAGAATAATTAAATTGTAAACATCATAGGTATTGTTTGGAAAGTCTTGTGTGTGAGGGGGGTGTCATTCAGTATATCATTTATTCATTGAAAATGTGTTTGGCACATGTCTAATGTCTAGATAGATACACATGTTTGACTGAGATAGGCAAAATAACTGTCTTCATTGATTTTATATTCTACAAGGAATAGGCAAAAATCAACAAATTAACATTCTTTGTATAATAATAGTGCTAATGCTACTGATGGAGGACAAGATAGAAGAGCTGGAAAGGAGGTACCACAAGACCAGAAACCTGGCTCACACAATGCCAGGAGCTGGAGGTGGGGGTAGAAGGGATTAACATAACGATTAACCCAGATACAGGAACTAAAAATCCTAGGTGCCAAGGCAGGACCTGCAAAGTGTCAGACAGCTGTTAAAGTGTCATGGGGTGCAGACTGGAGGTGAGGATATGGAGATTGAGGGCCTTTGTAGACTCTCTGGTCCCTTTCTAATTCTATAGTTACTCAAGATCAACAACAAACAAACCACTCCACCAAGGAATGAGCCCCTCCGAAAGTGAAGAAATTATATCAGTGCCATCTCTGCCCTGGCACAGGGCAGCAGTACTTCTGCCCGCCTGTGGCTATGCAGGTGCTCCTTGCCTCCAACCCTCTCCCTCTGCAGGGCCACGGCCTTCCCGCCTGTCCCTGAGCTGTGACCATGCCAGGGGGCTTCTCTTCACTGAGCTCCCTCAGCAGAGGCAGCTCTCCTCCCAAGGCTGCCCACTTGCGACCATGCAGGCCTCTTTTTTAGCTACCCTGTCCCTTTCGGAGGGCAGTTCTTTCTGCCCGCTTGTGCCTATGTGTCCTATATCCTTCTCCTCCTTTTCATAATAAACCTGCTCTTTTGGATAACTGACATCTCTGTCTTGTGGAGAAACTTACCTGGGAAACTCGCCCAGTACTGCTGAAAGGGAGCTCTGGTGAAACTTTTCCAGAGTGAACCCAAGGACCCCACTCTCCGAACCGAGTATCTCCAAAAACAACTTGAGTACCAAAGAAAAACAGAGGGTATTGTGACAGTGTATTACTAAGATGCTTAACCTTCACAAGGAGGAGGGCAAAATGCCTTGAAAGACAGCGATTTCAATTAGTGCTAAAAAAAAAAAAAATGAGTAGGAATAAGCTAATATTGGTTATTTGGCCAAACAGAATCCAAATCCCTTCTCTTTACTTGACAAATTTATCACTTAATGAGTTTTCACAGGGGAAAGTCTACCTTAGCAAGAAGTTAAAAGCATTAAGACACACATGTTCCCAGCATCCCTATATGGAACAAGAAATAAGTGACAAAATATGAAAATGAAATGAAAGGGACATTTTCTGTAGGTATCAGCTGATGCAGCAATAATGAGTTGCTTGGGTAACAGTCTTGGCAGAGTAAACAGTCACATATGGAGCTTGGTGTTGAGGACAATGATGTCTGCACTGCAGCCAGTCTGAAGTGATTTGGGACACAGTTCCTGGCTGCATGACCATAAGCTTTGTTCAGCAGAGCCCTCCCAATAATCCCAATAATTCTGCAAATCTCCTAACAGCTTTTAATATTTTTTTTCTGCTTAAAGGAGACACAGCTGGATTTTGTTGACTGCAACTATGCAAAGATGGGAGAGAGGAAGTAAGAGATCCCAGGTAGGGGGGGCATGAATTTGAACAGCCTGAGCTTTAGGGAAGGAGAATGCGCCAGATATACCTAGTGAGGTGGATTGGGACCAGAGAGACAGATCATTAAAGGACAAAGAAAAAAAAATTTTTGTACTTTATTCTAAGAGCAAAGAGAAGTCAGTAAAGGGTGTTAAGCAGGCAGGAGACATGATAAAATTTGCATTTTTAAAGGTCATCCAGTGATTGGAGACTATACCAGAAATTACTGTAGCTAGACAAAGAATATGACTATGTAAATGATGAGGAAAATCTGGACTTTTGAAATACTATGAAGTAAAATAAATAGGTTTTGGCAAGAGGTCAGATGTATAAGAGTAGAGCATTTTGCTTACATGACAATTTGTTACTTATTCAACAAAAGTAGATGACAGATGGAGTAATCCCAATATACGGGCATTCTCTGACTGTCTGACTTGCATCCCTTCTGCTGAGTCAAATACTGTGAGTAGAAGCACACAGCACAGAAGGCTGACATGGCCCTGTTCTCTTAACCTAAAGTGATTAAGTTCCCCTGAATTTCATGTAGCTGTTCTTCAGTAGTTTATAACATTATGTTTTCTCCTAAATATCAACTTAATCCGTTTTTTATGAAATTTGAAAGGAAATGAAAGCATAAATTTCTTCTAGAAATGTACAAAAGAAATTCAGAAAAGACAAATACAAGTGTTGGTAATTAGTTTGGGTGATAATTGATGTGTCTCTAAATACACAAAATCTAATTATTAGTAATAAAAGAAGACAGAAATTATTCATACTATGAAATAAAAATAAGCAAAAATAGTCAAAAGATTGAAAGTTCCTTTGGTTGTCTTCTAATGATAATGCCGTAGCATTCAACATCTCTTGGATCTTGGGATAGTGGTAACTGTGAGTAGAGTCCAAACCTTCATTATGCTCTGTCTCTGAGAACTTTTTTTCATTTAATTATATATCCTCCCCTTTCTTCCCACAGAATCGCAAACACAACCCCAACATAATTGTGTAGGGCCTGACAGTACTGATGTAACTCAGTCTTCCTGGAGCATGGGAAACACGTATCTGAGATGCAGACATGCGGATCCTCTGACATTTGTGGATTCACAGCTTTAATTATTGCACTGAAAGGGTCACATCTGTGCTCTCAGGACCCACATTTTTAACTCTCCATTGTCCATCCTTATTTAAAAATAATACCTTGCATGTATACTCTGACTTCTCACTGCTATCTCTGAGGCTGACCACTGGCCTGCTTGTGCTGTTGGTGATATCATGATTCTGACTCCCTGCCATTGCCTGCACCAGCTTTGGTGTGTGGTATAATTCTCTACTATCAATTTGTGAAGTTTGAAGCCATTATTGCTGTAAGACTTACAAATTAAAAATTTTAATTATTATTTTAAATTAGCAAGATATATCTATGCTACAAGGTTTAAAAAATAGACCAAAAAAGACATTGTAAAAAAGTAACATCCCCTTTATTTGGAGGGAGGAAAAGAGTGATGAATAAATGAAGCACAGAGGATTTTTAGGGCCGTGAAATTCTCATGTATGATGGTATAAGGGTAGCTACACATTAGACATTTTCAAAACCCATAGAATATACAATACAAGGAGTGAATCTTAATGTAAACTATGAACTTTGTTAATAATAATGTGTCATTATCAACTCACCAATTTTAACAACTGCATCATACTAAGTTGTTAATAACAAGGGAAACTGCTGGGAGGGCAGGGACAGTGCCACAAGGGAACTCTATGTACTTTGTGTTCAAGTTTTATAAACTTAAAACTGTTTTGAAAAGTAAAGTCTATTGATTTAAAAAAAAATAATTTTCCCTTCCACTTGTGCCCAGTCACCTAGTTCCTTTCCTGCTAGGCAACACATTAACAGAACGCTTTTTACCCTAGTTTAACATTAAACTATGTAATGGCAATTAACCAGCATTATAGGTACTACTTCTAAAACTGAAAACATAGTTCATCACAAGGAAACCAAATGCCCCTGGCCACTATATTGCTTTACTCCATCATAGATCCAAGTTCCTTTGGCTCTAGGAGGTTTTCTTATGTTTTGCCTCTATAGGAACAGTTTTTTCAGACTACAGGACAGCCCATTACTCACATTCACTTTTCACAATTATGTCTTAGTAGTACATATTATAATTAATTGCTAATTTGCATAATTGTTGTGTTTAACATTTGTCTACCCTCTTAGACAAGCCTGGCAAACTGGTCTACAATGGGAATGTTTGACTCAAGTCAATGTTTTTAAAAGACACGTAAATATTGTTCTTAATCATAACACAAACTACTTAGTATCCCTATTGCACAATAACCCAACTGCCTTCCATTGATGCTGTTATCAAGTGATCTCTAGTCATTTGATGTATGACCCCCCAGATCCTAACAGTAGTGCAGTATGGACGCAGAATGGTATCTCTAGGGCTCTAAGTGTGTCTTTCCCCAATTCTTTGTACACTATCAAAAATCAGGAGGCAAAGCAATTGTGGTTCATAATCATACGGGACTCCATTCACACAGTAACTCAGAGCACTACTGGCACTGTCTTATGAAACAGTCCTAGAAGTAGGTCTTCAGTAAACATTGATTATAGGACATAAAAACAATATAATCACTATTAAAAAATGGCAGAAATATGAAATTAATGTTAGCCTTTTCTAAAAAAAAATAGCAAAGAGCTTATTTGATCCACTGTGTGTTTGGGTCAACATTATTTCCATTCAATCAGTACAATGTTCTGGTATACTGGGTCATTCTTCCCAATGGAATTATATCCACTCTCTTTAATATATGATTCTGTGGTACCTCCCTATGACCTGCAGCATATACTCCCATCCTACTAAATTGGCTTTAGATGTCTGACCTAGTTTGGCAGGTGAAATTAAAGTGGAAATATACATAATATATGCTACAAAGTGTTGTAAATGTGATAGTGTGATTTGGCCTGGCCTCTAGGAAGAAAAAATATGCCTCATGTAGCTATTTACCCTTCAACTTGAATCCAAGAATGGAGCATGTATAGCAAACATGAATACAAACCAAAGCCAGTTTAGCCTAACTACTCAAGCACAGCAAGCACAGCCAAGATCAGCCAATCAACACTTGACTTGGAGACCATAACTGAGAAAAAGAAATGGTAGTTGTTGGGAGCTATTGAAATTTTTGTAATTGTTTGTTTTTAACATTATCTCAGTGAAAACGAAAGGACAACTGAAGAACGTCACCTTGGCGTCTCGAAAGTATTAATAATAAATAGATCATTGATGTTCCCAGCCAGTATTATCAGAAATGTTAAATAGTGCAACATCTAGCTTTAATTTTAGTATGTTAATACTATTTTTGGAATTTGTACATTCATCTTTAAAAACAGGTCAGTATTTTCCTGTAACACTTCATTTGTTGTCTTTAATAAAATAAGATATACCTCTATACAATCATCCCAAATTATTGGATTTTGAAGGATAAAAAACATATTTTGAATGGTCAAAAAAGTACAAACTACTTAGTTTTATGAAAAACACCAGTGAATAAACAAATTTCACATAGATCTCTAATGAAAACAGCACTTTGGAACTTTCTAAATTGATATTCAATGTATTTGCTCAATACACAAAATAAAGGAATAAAATTCAAATACGGTTTAAAGTTATTATTGAATTAGTTGCCAAGTTGGAATAGGTATAGATTTAAAGGCCAAAACATAAATCCCATTTATTGTGACAAGCAGTGTCATAAGGCATTTATCTCTATTATTTCAAACATTCTTGATAGCTCTGCAACTTAGGAATTACTATCTGCATTTTAGAGATGAGGATACTGAAACTCAAGAAGGACACTTATACTGATGAGCCTGAAAACATAGACATGAAAGCAGGCTTGAGAGAAAAGAGATCTGTCTGATACCACACCCAAAGCACTGCCCACACAGTGTCATTAAGGCCATTCATCTTTTAACACTCAAAATACTTAGATATTCATTAAGACATTTGCTGAGTTAAATTGAGAGAACAAATAGTTGTATAAGAGGCAGGTTAGGAAAAGCAGTCATTTACTTCTTTTTCTAATTTCCCACGATGGCAAGAGTAAAATTATTCTAAGAATATCAAGTTCTAAACAATTTTAATTCTGTACTAAATTTGTCTGTTTTTATAAGAAATAGAGGAAAGTTACTATGTCTTTAGCATCCATACATTAAAGGTTATTGTATTAGTCAACTTCCTAACCCAGGCATTGTGCCTAATATGACCAGTTCTGCAATCCAGTGTGAAATTATGATTTTCCAGAAGCAATGCCTTAGACAATTAAAGCTTCTTCTTCATGACTTTTTCTCTCATAATGCATGCTGCCATATGGCAACAAGAATCTACCCAGCAGAGCATATGGAAAACTTGCCATGCATGGGAAAACATTAAAGTAAAAATATGGAAACAAGAGATGTTACCATTGCTCATACCATGGCATAAAGAAAGTTGCTTGCCATTCCTGCCAAACCATAAGTAGTCTACATATCTCTTATGTGTGATTTCTATTTTATGTCTGAGTTTGGCTTACCAAGCGGTACCTTGTCAGTGTTAGTCCCTGTCTGATGCCAGTTGGATAAAAATATTTTGCTACCTAGCAGTAGTCTAGCACAGTTAATCCAGAATGTTCTCTCCTCCCACCCTGAACAAACTGTTCTATTCTTAATCTTCATTTACATCACCACTGAACTAGTTTCTCAGAGTAAATACTTCCAAGCCATTTTTAATGACTTCTCCCTTACTTCCCATGTCAACCAGATACAAATACCAGGAATTTTACTTACACAATGCCTTTGAATCTGATTTCTCTTTTCTGTCTTTACTGCCTTTATATTCAAGTTTTATCTCTTATTTGGAAAACTGTAATAGCTTTTTCATACTTCTCCCTTCTAGACCTAGCCTTTCCTCCCTCCAATCTATTTTCCACCTGCTGCTGCAGGTAACATCTTAAAAGGCAATTCAAATAAATCACTTCTATCAATTAAAGCTTCTGTTGGTTTGACAGAAGGTAAAGATTTAAACACAAACTTCTTAGCGTAAAATCTCAGGGACTGCACAACCTACACCAAAGAATCTCATCTTTGTGAATTCTATGCTCTGGCCACACCATTTTTTTTCCCTCACATTTTACTCAAACACATATGAAAGGGCTCTCTGGACTCAACTGCAGCATGCGTGGTGGTTCTCCACAGCAAGCAATTCTCAAACACTAGCAAGGTGTTCAAGAATTCAGTTCAGTTCAGTTCAGTTCAGACACGATGTACCCAGAGATAGTATCAGATTCCAGATGAAAGGTCTGTCTCCCATGAGACTTTCTAGTTTCAAGCCCAAGCTTTGACTTGTGCTTCTGACCAATTGGCTATAAATCAGATTTCCACAACCACTCCTCAAGCCTGACTGATTTGGTAGAGAAGCTCAGAGAATGCAGGAAACACATTTATTTTCTAAATCATGGATTTATTACAAAGGATATTATTCAGGAACAATCAGTTGGAAGAGATGCATAAGGCAAGGTATGGAGGAATGTGTAGCAAGTCCATGCTCCCTCCAGATGTACTATTATCCCCAAAACTCCACATATTCACCTACCCAAAAGCTCTCTGAGCCCTGTCTTCTTGGGGTCTTAGAGGGCTTCATTACTTAGGTTTGATTGATTCAATCATTCGCCATTGGCAATTAAACTCAATATGCAATCCCTCTCCTCTTCCAAGATGTTTGGAAGTAGGACTGGGAGTTCCAGCCTTCTATCACAAGACTGATTCACCAAGCAACCAGAGCCCATCACCCATTGTTAGGTACTTCCAAAAAAGTCAGCTTATCACATAGTAACCTTTATCACTCTCAATGCTTAGGAGATTTTTATGAGTGGTGAACCACAAACTATGGATAAAGACCAAATCAATTTAAGAAATACATTTTGCTCATCCAAATGACAAAATAGACACAGATTACAAATTACAATATCAGACACTACTACCCCATGTCTCTAGTTAACTACTCCTCCTACCCTGGAAATTCCTTCCTCTACCACCTATAGCTTGTAAACTCCAACTCATCTAAAATATCTCCCTCAGGGAAGATTAGTGCTTCTTTAATGCTTCCAGCATTTTAGGGGTGTACTATTATCTGTTTCTAAATTTCAGTTTTCCACTTTGCAAACAATTCCAGACTTCTCTGACACTTAAAAACAAATAGTAAATAAGTAATTTTTGAGTGAATAAATGATTCCATGTGTCTGTTTTAGGAAGATCTGATTTTCAACATACAGAGTTCTTTACAGCACATTTTGAAAACTAAAAGTAATTGGTATGGGAGTTAAAGCAACTGAAATACACAATAAGTGTTTATATATGAAGTATTACATAATAAATTGTCACAAACTCAATTCATCCAACAAATCCCCCAAATCCATTGTAATAGCAAACCGTTCTCAAGATATACTAAATCTTCTAGATCTAGGTAGCTGTGACCAGAAATAGTCTCTATATTGATCCTTAATCATATCACATGTTTTCTTTGTCTTTTTTTTAATGTTACATTAGTTTTTACAGGATAGCTACTACAGTTTATAGAACCATTCTGAATTTTAGACTTAAGTTCAAATATTATTCGCTAAATACTAACTACACATCTTACAATGTGCTTGCTAATTTTACATTTACATTTATTTTTAAGGGAGTAATATTTTCATTACTAGTCCTTACTGGTCTTTTTTTTTTTTTTTTTTTTTTTTTTTTTTTTTTTTTTTTTTTTTTTTTTTTTTTTTTTTTTTTTTTTTTTTTTTTTTTTTTTTTTTTTTTTTTTTTTTTTTTTGCTATTTCAGATTTTATCATTGCTACCAAAGCTGTTGCTACTGCTACTGTATTGTTCTTGTAACACTGACTGTTTACCTGACTTCACACTCATCTATGACACTAACTTAACTGGATAAAGTTTCCCTCAAACTTTCATCTTTCATTCCAAAAGCACCCTCAAGGCCAAATCCTTTTCCTTTGGGTCATCTGCCCAACATTAGTTTTAATCTTCTTAATCCTCTGGAACCTTGTGCTTGGCCACGTCCCGAAACGGTTCAAGATATTACTGATCATTTTATTCTTTCTGGTCTTGCTAACAACTCTAGCCTTACTTGCTCAACTTGCTGCCCACTAATAATCCATCTCATGATACTCATGTCTGTCCCACAGCCTGCTCTGCCAGCATCCCTCCATCTCAAACATCAAAGGCTTACTGAAATTATAGATAAATGTCAAAGTCCTTTTAAACCCATTAACTTCTTCCTTAATTTATACTAATCCCCCTCAACACATAAATTACATATGTATCTATCAAGTTTCTAATTTTCCTAGCCCGTTTTTAGGTAATCAACATTATCAGCTTTTAATAATTGATGAAAGTAGTTGTCCTAAAGAAAGAAATTAAAACACCTCCTACATGTATTATGCATTTTTCATAGCTCTGTGTGAGCCTCAAGAAAGAAATATATTGAGTCATACATAGAAAAATGAAAGAAAAAACACCAGTGCTACATCAACTTTGAGGTTGCTAAAACAACTATGAGAATAAATAAATGTCACTGTCTTCCTTATCTCTTGAATACAAGTCTTTTGCTGGGCACAGGGATGCTTATATTTAGCTATTTCATTGCTGTTCAAGATTCTTTATTCTGAGCAAAATACCATACAAGTAAGTGTACAAAAACATATTTGATTGACAAATATATGCAGCCCACCATTTGTACTTTCCAAAAGTTTGCTTATAAAAGGCTCTTGAGAACTTCATATCCATAGATAACTAGTTTGAGTTTTTCTCCACCTGACAAAAGCCTATTTCACCATAATGTGGCTACACCAAATACTAACAGTGTTGGTTCAACTCTATGAAATGTTCATTTATATTTTTCTTCATGGCACCAAATATTTAAGGTGTGAAGATCCAAGTGACAGCCATATATTTCTCTTTACTAAAGTACTGGTGGCAGTTAATTTCAGGGAAGACAAGCAGCAAGCAAGGGGTCTTAGGTTTTACAACATATGACCTCATATGACCTCTCCACATATTCAGGACAGAAGGGAACCATATACAACGAAGTAATTCCCAGAAGTTGCAAAGAAAGCAACAAATGCCTGGAGGCAAAAGGTGTTTCCTAATATCAAGTATGGATCGCATATCCACATGTGTGAAGAGAGAAAGAGAGGCTTGTCTATTAAGTCAGTATCTTTTTAATATTCATAAAATGAAACTGAAGTTTCAAATACAGGCAGTTCAACTTCAAAACTGATCATACATATAACACATACACCCAAAAAAATCTGAACCACAGATCAAGCAACCATCTCTTCTAATTTTGTGCTTCTAGATCCTAGCTGATTTTCAATTTAAACTCAACTGCCTGCTACTATCAAATTGTAAAGGGAAGAATTACATCTGTTTTTCTTGGCATACAGTAGGTGCTTAAAAAATACTTGATTAATAATATCCTCCATAAAAATCTCCTCGAATCTCTTATTATTCCTCTCAATTTCCAAAGCATGTCTTCTATACCCAATTCTTACTTTTTCCCCGCTTTCTCTGTGATATATTAGTTATTTATGTACATGGCCTATAGCCCTCATTTATAATTTCCTTGTAGCAAGGTTTACGTATGATTAATTTTTATACACACCAATAAATCAATAAATATCTGTAAAAAATGGGCACTAGGAATATGTGAGCAAATTAACTTTTGGGTTTTTTTAAATGATGCATAATGGAAACATGATAATAGTATTTTCCATCTATGTGGAAGAACACAGATACTATTGTAGGAGGAAGTTCAAAAAAACAAATATCTATTTCCTAAGGACAAATAAGTTCTACAGTAGGAATTTAGCTCTCCAGTGGTGTTTTGATTAACAGGGTATCAAGATTTCTCTAAGAAATAGAGAGCTTATATATTTTGTTTTATTTTGCAATTATAGAAATGACACCTTTGTCAATGAGAATAAAATTCTAACAGTTTTTAAAAGGTTGGAGAAAGGATTCAATAACAATATTACTCAGTCAGTTTGTGTATGACACAAAAAGTATTACTTGTTTTCATGATCTACAAAAACACTAAAAATAAAATCACAAAGATTCAGGAGACTATAACACAATGTTAGGCACCCAGACTGTAACAATTGGAAACAGAACAGAAAATGCAAAATCAGTAACAAAACTTCAATATAAAGGCACAGTTCTATTTGTTCTTTGATAATACAAAAAAAAAAAATCAAGGGTGTTTCATCCAGATAAAAATTTAAGAACAGGGCTTCCCTGGTGGCGCAGCGGTTAAGCACTGCACTGTAGAGCTGTAGGCAGCGGTGACGGTGACACTGAGTTCAACACCTGGGGAGATTCCCACATGGCACAACTGACCTCTCCTGCCTCGCCTGCTGCTCCCCTCAGCAGTGTGTTTACGTCAAACTGCCTGCTCTCCTCCCCGCTCTGTCTCTGGTGAACCCTCTCGCCGCCCCACGCCTTTGGCCTGTAACCCAGCTTGTATGCACAAATAAATTTTAAAAAATCTTTAAAATTTTTTTTTAAAAATTAAGAGCAAATAAATGCAGATCAAAGCAGAGTAGCAGGAATTTGGAGTTTTTCTCCCCTCATAAGGATAGCAGACCTGTATCTGTGTTGGACCAACAGCAACATACACCTTAAGGGTGTGATCTTAGACCTCTAAGTCATATACAGTGTTGTTAAACAATGTTATTTCGAATTAAATAAATAAATAACGAAAGTATAGATTTTTAAAAAACATTAAAAAAAGAGAACAGAAGATAAGGATGAGTATCTCCACAGGAAGAGGGGACAAAAATCATCAGAAAAAGTAGGAAAGCCTGAACTCACAACCCTTGCTCCAGTCACTCTGTTATTGCATGAACCTTGGAGAGAAAAGCTCTATCCACAAAATATGCTGATGTCAGAATGAGGCTGCAACTGAAAGGTCAATGGCAGTCTGGGATTTCTACAAGAGCACTGTCCTTGGAGTCTGCCTTGACCCATAGATGACTGTAGATCCCCCTCTCAGCCCAGGTGCCTGTGTACTCAGTGAGGTACATACTTCAACATGATACAGCAACAGCCTCTCATCCTCTATCTTCCCAGACCCCACCCTTTAAGCTGTATTCCTAGGTTACAAGCCGTGCAATCTGCTGAGTTCTGGTAATCCTGGCTGATGACAAGGTCTCAATCAATACAATATAAAGCACAGCACATAAGGCCAACACCAGGACCAACACCCTACAATCTTCAATGATAACAGAAGACTGTGGCAACAGTAATAGGAAAGAAAGATATCTAGTATTACCCATAGAAATAAAATCAGAACACCAAACAGAAAGAGGAGGCAAAAGAATTCATCCTAATTAATGAAATAAGGCAAAACCCTTTTAAAAAAACCCAAATGCAATAGAACTAAAGAGACTAGAAAACAACAGTCTTTTTTTTTTAATTGTTATTTATGTCTTTTACATTTTGTATTCCCCTTGGGTAGCCCACCACCAATTCACCCGTGATCCATCTCCATGGTCCCTTGTGTTCTTTTTTTTTTTTTTCACAGTTACAGCAATGATTTTATTTTATTTTTTTTATACAATATATATTTTTATCGTTATTTATGTCTTTTACATTTTGCATTTCCCTTGGGTAGCCCACCACCAATTCACCCGTGATCCATCTCCATGGTCCCTTGTGTTCTTTTCTATTCCATTTTGTGCCCTTTCCTTCCCTCCCCCCGCCTCCCCCACCCAACCCCCCGCTGAGTGTCTCTCTCCTAATTGGTTCCCTATAGTCCTGTTATAAGTGAAACCATTTGATATTTTTCTCTTTCTTTCTGGCTTATTTCACTGAGTATGATTCCCTCTAATTCCATCCATGTCACTTCAAATTGCATGTGTTTATCTTCTTTGAATGCTGAATAGTATTCCATTGTGTATATGTACCACATCTTCTTGATCCAATCATCTATTTCTGGACATCTGGGTTGCTTCCATACCTTTGCTATTGTGAACAGTGCCGCGATGAACATACGGGTGCATGTATCCTTTCGGATTAGTGTTTTTGTATCCTTTGGGTAGATTCCCAAAAGTGGTATTGCTGGGTCATATGGGAGCTCCATGTTTAGCAGTTTGAGGTATCGCCATAGAGCTTTCCATAGTGGTTGGACCAGTTCACATTCCCACCAGCAGTGTAGAAGAGTTCCTTTTTCTACACATCCTTTCCAGCATTTGTTATTGCCTGTATTTTTAATATGTGCCATTCTCTCAGGTGTGAGGTGGTATCTCATGGTGGTTTTGATTTGCATTTCCTTGATTATAAGTGATGTTGAGCATTTTTTCATGTATCTGTTGGCCATTTGCTTTTCTTCTTTGGAGAAGTGCCTTTTGAGCTCTTCTGCCCATTTTTTGATTGGGTTGTTTGCTTTGTTTTTGTTGAGTTGTGTGAGTTCCTTGTAAATTTTTGTTATCAGTCCTTTATCAGATGTATTATGTGCAAAGATCTTTTCCCAGTTGGTAGGGTGTCTGCTAGTTTTGGTTAATGTCTCTTTTGCTGTACAGAAGCTTTTCATTTTGATGTAATCCCATCTGTTTATCTTGTCTTTCACTTCCTTCGCTTTGAGGGATGTGTCTTTCAAGATTTTGCTGAGATGTATGTCATGTAGAGTTTTGCCTATATTTTCTTCTATACATTTTATGGTTTCAGGTCTTACATCCAGGTCTTTTATCCATTTTGAGTTGACTTTTGTGCAGGTGTGAGGTAGTAGTCTAGCTTCATTTTTTTGCATGTGGCTGTCCATTTTTCCCAGCACCATTATTGAATAGAATGTCCTTGTTTCACTGCATTTTCTTTGCTCCTTTGTCAAAGATTAGTTGTTCATAGATATGTGGCTTTAATTCTGGGTATTCTTATCGGTTCCATTGGTCTTTCTGTCTGTTTTTGTTCCAGTACCATGCTGTTTTAATTATTATGGCTCTGTAGTATAGTTTGAAATCAGGGAGTGAAATTCCTCCGGAAAACAACAGTCTTAATGATGATCACCAAACAAAATGAGAACTACCAGGAAAGATAAAATATTTGTAAAAACGCAAACAAAAATCATAGAACTAAATAATATGAAAGGGGCTGATAGTAGACTCAACAAAGCAGAGGATTGAATCAGGATAGAGTGTGGAAAGCATCCACAAAACCAGCCAAAAGAAAAAAGGAATTTAAAAAATGAATATAACATAAGAGGCTTATAAAGTTAGCATCCAGAAGAACATTTTCATTACAGAGGTTCCAGAAGGGAAGGAGAGAGAAAGGAACAGAAGTCCTATTTGAAGAAGTAATAGTTGAATACTTTTCCAAACTGGGGAAGGAAACAGACATCTAGACGCAGGTAGCTAAAAAAATTCCAAACAAAATCAACCCAAACATAAGCATACTAAGATCCATTTTTGTTAAAAAGGCAAATATTAACACTGTGTGTGCTGGTAGCCTTTAAATTTACCAGCCCTTGGGCCAGCCATTTTATGTGCCACCACATGAATGGTATAAGCATTCAATAAAACACATATAACTCCTGAACTACTAGATATTAAATAAACTGTAATATCTCTAATAAAACATATTATACTTTCACCAAAACAATGTGTAAAGCTTCTAGACTGAGTACAATCAAAGAAATAGTTCCTAATAGTTCCAAATAAATCCACTGTGGCGTGAAAAACTAGAGACTAGATGAACACATATTAATACGTGAGCAGCTACCTGATACTGGTGACAAAAACATGTACTAATACATAAGCAGACCACAAAGTGTTAAAGGTAAAATTGAGAATCATAAAAGCAGCTAGAGATTTTCCACTATGAACAGATACACGACAAAGACATGACTATCACAACTATTGTTCAACATAATTAAAAATCCTAGCTACAGCAATTAGGTAAGAGAAAGCTATAGAAGAAATCCCAATTGGAAAAAAAAAGGAGTAAAACTATATGCAGATGACATGATGACAGACAGATCAGACTGACCATATGGTCTAGTAATTCCACTTCTTAACATTTATCTAAAGAATGCAAAAACACTAATTCAAAGGGATATATGCACTCCTATGTTCACTGCAACACTATTTACAACAGCCAAGTTATGGAAACAACCTATGTGCCCAAAGACAGATAGATGTGGTACAACCATCTGAGACAACATGGATGGAATCGGAGATGATTAGGCTAGGTAAAATAAGCCAGAGAGAGGAAACAAATATCAGATGATTTCATTTATATGTTGACTATAGAGAAACAAAACGAAAAGTGCTGACGTAACTAAACAAAACGAAGTCTAGAAATGACTATAGCAGGAGGGGGATGGGAACAAAGTAGGAAGGGTGTCCAAGAGTATACAGTAAAGAGATATGGGTGCTCTGGGTTGGGCGTGATGTGGTGATACACATCTGAGGAGATTTGAACCTATTCCTCTGAATGATATACACTGATGAAAACCAATGTTAACTTTAATCTTTTTTAAAAGATTTTCTGCCATTAAAGCAATGGACCAAAAAAAAAAAAAATCTATGCACTTACAACACCCCTACTAAAAGATCTCTGATCATTTAATCTGATCATTTAATTAGCTGAAAATACCTAAAACTATCAAAAGCAAGTTTATGACCATAAGATCCCCATCTTCCTGAGAAATCCTGCAATGCTTTCATCTGCAATACCGCATTTTCTCAGATGTTCTATGAACCATCCCACACTTGATAATTATTTGCTGCTGAATAAGACCTTTGCATTTTTCCAAGGTTATTTACATAAAACCCAACCAAGATGGTTAGAACAGGTTATCTTCTCTTCAGTATGCTATGAAAGTAATACATAACAAATTCCAATTATTCCCTGTTTCCGCCCCCCCCCTTAGGGAGATTATACCTAAATCTAGAAATTACTGTGACATCTCCAAGGTCAAATGGCATTTGTAGTAAAAGTCAATTTTTTTAAATGACACAGTACATTTTTATTTCTCTGGCATTTTGCTAGAGTTTCTCTAGCTGGTAATAACAACCTGAAAGATATTTATGATGGTAAGACTCACTTCAAAATTTTCAAGATTTTCTTAGGCATAAAACAAATTAAATTATTTTTAAATACATTTAATTTTAGTCTTGTACTTTAAAAATTAGGGAGGATCATATGGTTTATAACACAAACAGAATAATTTGCTGGTCATAGCATTTTATTTCCAACCTTGCAAGATGATACAATTTGATAAAATTTAATGTAATATCTCTCTGAATTAGCCATTGGTGAACTGATTCGCAGTTATATTCATAAGCATTATGATTCAGATCTGCTCAAAAATTTTTATTAAATGTTTTTTATATGTCTGCTCTAATATAGTAGGGAGCTAACTTTTATGTACTGGACTTCTGCTTTATAAGGTGAAGTTCTGTTGGATATATATATCATTTCATTTCTTATGTGTTTTCTTCTTTCCTTCCTTTTCCCCTCCATCCTTCACTCTTCTCTTTCTTTATTCTGGCTTTCACTCACATGTTCAAATCAAGAAATTTGGTTAAAAATCACTTTTCTAGGCACTGATATGTATTAAGTATGCAAAAAAATGAATGAAATCTGTTCTTAAATTTGATGTATTCAATGTCATAATCCCAGAGACCTGTGAATATGTTACCTCACAGAGCAAAAGAAATGTAATAAAGGTTATAATTCTTGAGATGAAATTATCCTGGATCAGCTAGATGATCCTAACCTAATCACACAGATCTTCAGGGAGAGAAAAACTTTCAGCTATAGTTTGCCTTACAACAGCCAATGTGATTTTTCTCAAAATTCCTTGTAGTATTTTTTCTCATTACCTCCCTCTACATATATATGTGTTGTATGGTCACAAGTGTTGGCTACTAATCTATTGTTTTCTACTTCAAATATAAACTTTAAACTTCTGTACTTGTGATGCTATGGTTTCCCAAAGAAACTTTAAACCTCCATCCTGATTTTTTTCTCTGACATCTCTTTTAGTTTCTTCTATTGGTTAATAAAGATCACACACACACACTAATACCCAACCTTTTCCCTACACCCCTTAGTTTATGGTGTGGTCACTAATTCCTGCAACTATGACTCTGTTTTAACATTATTTTCTTTTATGCCTTTAATCTCCCAGTGACTATTTACTCATATCCATATTAAATATTTTGTTTTTTAAAAAGTCCCCAAACTTTCAATGAATTTAGGACTCTACTTATATGAGGATCTCTCCTCTTTTATCTTACTTGAATAGGAAAAGTTCCTAGGTTGGTATTGTTTGGAGCACCACAATATCATTGCCAAGATATAAGCTCCTGCAGGCTAAAAGTGGAACATTTTCTTGTTGCAAAGCACATTCTTTTCATCTAATTGGATTGTAAGAAAAAGTTTTCTTTATTTTGAAGATCTTTTATCTCACTTCTCTTTCATTTACTACAATTACATATGAGCTGAAAATATATTCAAAGAGATTTCGATTGATTTGTATGCTATTAGGCCAGAAATTCAACTTTTACACAATTAGTTATCATACATATTCAATGTGTTCACATTCACAGAGTCAGCAGTCATGACAAATCTTTGTATACCCTACAAAGATAAACACTTCTCTGTTAGGGATATCACTGTTTTCTTGGAATTTTACATTATCTTTTATTTATTAACAACCTATTACATAAATTTGACATATTGGAATATGATTATTTTGAAAGTGTGAAAAAGCTTTCTTAATAATGTCATAATTATCACAAACAGCCTCATCCCAGCTGATTGTGAAGAGCATGTAATCAGTGACAAACAATGTGGGAAGCACCATCAAATACTGAAGCGAGCAGCAGTGCCTCTGAACTGTCTCTGTGAGGAAGTCAGGCTATGCAGAGAAGCCCCTCCCCACAGGCCTTTATCATTTCAGAACTTCTCTCAACTCATATCCCCTAGACCATTGGCCTCTGGAGAAAGGACAGTCCTCATAGGTACCTCAGATCACTCCGTGATCCTTTTCACGTCCCTTCATCCTTAGACTGGCTGAGGGATTGAGCCTATACCCACTCTTGCCCATGTAATTTTCAAAACTGATATATCTGGGTGGGGCTTTTTCCAATACTATGTCTCCAAGCTTCCACAGTGTACTTCAGAGGCTGTGTTCCCAAGGTTCTCTACCATTTTGAAATTCCTCTAGGATTGTTATGCTTGCCAGAAGGTGGCCTATATTTAACACTTCCCTATTTGAAGCAAATAGCTTATTTTAGTTCCTTCCCTGGAATTACTGCTTCTGCCGTAAGTATCCTATATTATGTAAGTCCCAATTCTCCTCTCAACCTTTATTAATTATAAAAAGCAGCATGGTATGGTAGTAAGAAGTGTTGGAATATCCAATTCCAACCTGGATATTTACTATCTGTGTGACTGGAAAAATGGCTGGAACCACTGCTGTTTCCTCATCTGTAAAATGAAGCTAATAATAGCATCTACTCATGGGGTACTTTACAGGAGTAATTGAGTTGATACACGCAAAGCCTGTAGTAAATATCCAGTACACAGAAAATGACACACAATTGTGCTTATTAATAGTATAACATAAAGCCAATTATGAAAATCCAGGATACTATAATCATAAAAGTGATTTATGTAAAAGGATGCTATGGAAGACCTGAAGAAGGAAAAGAGACTAATGATTGAGGTTTTAATGACAAAGTGGGTAAGAAGGAGAGGGAGAAGCATAGGTTGAAACATGAAATAGCTTTTTGTAAATCTAATATTGGTAATCCCTTATGGATTAATCAATCATATAGAAAGAGTATTAAGTAAAAAGACTTTCTGAAATATTGCTAGATAATGAATACCACATTTATGTAGAGACCATCCTAAAATTGAATAGAGATTAAAAAATAAAAACAAATATCTCAGTGAGAAATATTATTTTGACAAAGAATAAGGGGAATTTTCAAACATTTTAAATGCAATAATCCAAATAGTGAAAGAAAGGAGGACAGCAAATTCAGGTCTCAGTACCACTTTTTGAGTAAGGATATGGAAACTCTTTGCCAGACTGCAAAGCTATCATGTAAGATTAAAATTACCCTCATGAAAAGGCGCTGACATTTCAACACTGTGATAAACTACCCCATAATATACAATAAGCTTTTGGAAAAAGTTTACTCTTACTAAACATAGCTGTTTGCTACAACCAATTAAAACCCAGAAACACATCATGAATATTACTAGTATTGTCATGTTCAAAATAGATCTTCATTGTGTTAATTGACTATACAAGGTGTAATGTCAATTTTAGCTCAATTTCCTATTAGAATGTTTGAGAGATGTAACCCTTTCCTACTCTCTTTCTCATATACATAATTTGAACTCCTTATCCTCACCTTCAGTGTCCTTGTTAATTAGGTCCTGCCTCTCTGCTTCACTCTTTCCTTCCATATCCCCTTTATTCACCACATTTTTAGGGAGATCATATAATTTACTCTCCAAACTGACACAATTCTAAGTGCAATATATGACTATAAAGTAATTAAGCTAATATAAATATAAGAAATACTATTTATTTGCTAAACTTTGGTTTCATTATATTAGTGAATGCATGACATTTTATTTAAAAAACAATTTTCAAAATGGAAATTCTATTTGGAAAGAAAAGATAATAGAGAACTATATAATACAGAACAAATTAACTTACCTTAACTATTGTACTATTAAAAATAACGTGAACTATATAAGCATTACTGGTATATATGCAAATACTTTTTTTTATTTTTTAAAGATATATTTATTTATGCAAACAAGAGTTGGGGTGTAAGCCAGAGGTGTGGGGTGAGCGAATTCACCATAGATAAGAGTGGGGAGCAGAAAAGGTGGGTAGACTAAAATCCACTACCAAGGGGAGCAGTGGGCAAATTAGGAGAGGTCTGCTGCACCATGTGAGAATCTCCCTGGCAGGGGATCGAACTTGTGCCGCAGTGGCAGCAATAGCTTCAGAGTACTGACACTTAACCCCTTGCACCACCAGGGAGGCCCAAAATAAAAATATCTTACCAAATAATAAAATAGTTATTGATCTATGCTATGTACTAAATGACAAAAGGAGAAAAATCTGGCCAAAACTACAAAAGGATAATTTCTAGTGCTTTCAAGATGGTTCCAAGGCTTCTTAAATGGGACCCCACAAACATCCTACACAAAATTACCCACACTGAAGACAGTTAGCCTTTGTACTCAGCCAACTCTAGAAGGTGGGAGATGTTTCCTACCTTTAGAGTATGTCTTTGTGCCTATTATTTCTGTCACCACTACAAGATTAAGACAAAATCAAGACATCAAATCTCTTGGTTTCATTGAATACCCCCAAATATATTTCACACATATTATGAATCCTTAATTTGTCCACATAATTACATATTCTCAAGATGAGCCTTGCCAAAGAGCTTTGACTAAGATCCCAGCAAAAATTTACTTCAGTTTATGTTCCCGGTAAGGGGAATTACATGCTATTTTTCCAGTGATACAAATACTTATTTTCCTGGGACTTAATTGTTATTGCATAATTTTGAAAGAATTGTCACATAAATAGAAAAGTTAACATCCAGATTACACTCAGTCTTCAGGAATGCAAAAAGAGGCAATGGGATCCTTTGGCTTTAATGTCTAAGATTGTTCCGTTAACCATGTGATCTATACCCTATGAAATCCCATCAACTATCACCATATAAAACAATTGTATCACTCTATGTGGTTGGGTATTCCTCCTCTAGTTGTGGAGTCTAACTGATTTCAATCAGACATCAAAACCTGGCAAACTACTGCAAAGAACTCAATATATTTAGTCTTAGCATCATGTACAAATTGCATTTCCTTTACATCTTCCCAAACAAACTCCATATGAAAAAACCTAGAGATTTTATTTTCTGAAAAAGAAACAGGATGGAAAATGCCCTGCAACTACTTTGTTAATTGCACAGTAGTTAAACTCCATGCTACAGATCCTTAAAAGTCATGAGTCCTGGCTAAAGTACACAAAACTCCACATTTCAATCCTTAGGTTGTTATTCTATTCAGACATGTAAAATAAAAGATTCTTAAGAATAATTCAAAAGCAGATGATGATCACAAAAGACTTCTCCAAACCAAGAGCTTCAGAGAAAGAGGATGACTGCAGATGTACACAGTGGGCACCCAAAATCCGCAGGACAAGGGCTAGTTCACCAGGGCAACAGAATGTCATGCTTTAATATTTATGACTCTGATCTTTATTTTCCAAGCTAATGTCTGTCCTCTGCTGGACTGAGATTTTGAATTTTTAACAAGCATTTGTTCTTTCTTAAACATACAACTTAAAAATTTTTATACTTAACATTGCTTTCTGAGTCCTCATATACTCCTTGGTATGAATCCAACCTATGACTGCAGTCTTCTCGTGATTCAGACAAAATGTGCAATCAAATTGACTGTTGTATTTTACCTCTGACTGCCAACTAGTTCCCTTAAGTAACAAGCCGTTCTAAAAACAATTGTTCTTATCAGCAATTGATCTCAATCATGACATGCCTTCTAATATGGTAGATAGCACTAGAGTCCAGTAACCAAAAATGTAAAACTCTCTATCATAAAAGGGGGCCTCTGCTTTCACTGAAAGCAAGAGCCATTTGTAATAAATACACTATAACCAAACATTCAGAGTTAAGGGTCAGAAAGCAAACAGAAAATATATGATTTGTGGCTTTTATTTTAATCATTGTAACATCTACAGGTCTGATATGTAAGAATCTGATTCCCTATAAGAACTAAACATTTGTCTATTTAACAATGTCTCCACTTTATAATCTCCTGTCTACACCTATTTCTGAATAGGGCTGAAAGCATACAATAAAACTGAGATATTTTCACAGTTATATTAGCCAAGATTACATCAGTGGATAGACCACAATGACTAGTATTGCACTTGCAGCACACTCCCCTCCTCCCCCCCCCACACCACCCCCCCCACCCCCGCCTCAATAAAATACCTGCTGGCTACCAACAAACAGGACAGGGCCACACTATCTCACTAAACTGATGTCTATCTCAAGATGTTATCTGACAGCCTGCAAGGTCCATTTTGGTACCCTATTATTTCATCTTTGAAAACGAGCTCACATTTTAGCTTGTTTCAAGAGGGAGAAAAACTGAACTCAATGACTAACATTGGCTTAATTAAATAAAATCTTAACTCACATTAACTATCATATAACAAATTAGCAACCTTTATTTAAAAAGAATTACCAAATCTTTTTCTTTAGTTCACCTGTCTCCAAAGAGGAAAACAGAAATTATTTTCTGATTATATTAAAGAGTCTGAGATTGTGACTGGCTTGAGATTTAGCCTACTTGCCAGCCAACAAGCTTGACTGCCAGTTCCATAGGTACTCACATAAGACACCTGATCAGAGACAATTTTATTGCTCACAGAAACAGCAATATGTCAAAGGAACAGCATTTGAGTCCATTCTTTGAACCCAGGTTCCCAAGGTAGGATATTTAGGACATCTTCATAAATTTAATCATTTTTTTTAATGCTTTACTAAAGTTAAGCATACAGATTACTTCCTGAGATACCTCTTCATAAAGAGGTGACATTTTCCTTAATTCAGAAAAAAGGGTAAGTTTTTAATTGAAAAGGATTACAGAAACTTGATAAAAACGATGTGACTAAAATTAATAAGAATTAATTCTTCAGGTTAACTGAAGAATATAGCTTTAATAGTCTGTCACAACACTGTACTAGCTGCCCAGGAACCCTTGGCAAGCAGATGCTGTACCCTTCCAGCACTAGACAAAATTTGGTAGTTATTATCAAATTAATGATATGTTCTAGAACCAATATGCTAAGTCTTACACTTCCAGGGACATATAAGGAGAAAAAGCCCCACATTTTTTCACAGATGCACTGATATTTTTAGTTACAGCTAGGCAAATATCCTTTCTTTATTTCTGGTTTCTTATCTGCAAATAGGAATCTCATCAGAGTGTCTACCAGAAATACTATGGAATTAAGTGTTATATTAAAGACAAGTACATTGCATTCTTAAGTATTGTGGGAGTTAAATTTTTCATAATAAAAGTAAACTGCAAAGTTACAATACACATATTTCCTCTGCTTTAAAAAACTTATGTTACCATGACAACAAAGTAACCTGATGAATCTAATAGCTTGTTATTTCGATTAAGCTTATTTTTCCCAAGAAAACAGAAAAATGTGTTCTCCTTCAAGAAGTTACAATGTTCCAGAAAAAATCTGCTATAAAATCAATTAAAATGAAAATCTCCAATTAAAACAATGTATGTTTTGAAAATAACATGTGTCTGAAATTTCAGAGTCCTACTGAGTCTTGAAATTATTAGTTCCTCTACTTAATCCCCAGGTATCTTGAATCTTAATACTTTCAAATAATTTTTCTGACAATGTCAAATAGCACTAAAAGTGAAATGGCAAAAATTAGCTATAAATTGGCATTTTAAATGACAATACAAAAGCTCAACATTCGTTGGAATTTGTCCAAAAGATTAGAGGATTGAGCAGTAACATTCTCTCTTTATTAGCTACGCATTTCTAATATTGCAAACTATTTTAGGAATCTGAATAATTATTTTTATTAAAAATGTTAATGTGGATGTTGGTTTCCATAGAGTTTTTCCACCAATATTGCTTTAATGTTGACATCATTCTAAATTCAACAGTGCTAAAAATTATATTGAGATAGTTTAAATGTAATGTATTTTAAATATAATGTAAAGGCCATTCAAATGTGGCAATTAAATTAGATTATTAAACAAAATAATATTTTAGACATTTATGTACTATCATTTACCTGATTAAATACCCTAGCCTCTACCTAGTTTTAACTAAATAAACTTGGTAAATGTCCAGGAATTATGTAATCAGATACCTTCATAATCATTTTTGAAATTATATATATTAAGTATAGTTAAAAGCATTAAAAATAATGAACCCCCCGTAGAAAACATTAATTCAAAACTAATTTACCACCTTTTACACCTAATTGACACCATTTAGATACACTAAGATTTTTTTAATCAAGTTAATAGCTATCAGTCTAATAAAGAGGCTATTAGGGTACAAATAAGGAAATGTTAAAGATAATTCTGGTGATTTACTGAATTTCACTTTTTCATATAATTATGAGGTTTTAGATAGATACAGAGAAACATACACAGATACACAGAGATATTTATCTGCTGTCTATTGTATCTGAGAGATAATTATCAAGACAGTAAGTATAGTTAAATCTGTTAGCTATAGTTAAATCAGTAACTAGCACACATAGGTGTATAATAATTTAAAATCTGAGGACTAAGCAGAAATTCACATTGGATAAGCAATGCTGAAATGATCTTTTGACTATCGGTCTCCCCAGGTCTCCTACTTTCCTTTATTGTCCTATATTTAGGCAACAACCTCAATTCACACATCTCAGAACAGAGCTTTCAGACAAGAATTCCTCATCTTCCCTCTATCCAATCTACAAAGCCACCTGCAACAATATCTTACATTGACTCTCTTCCTTTTGTTACAAGGCCCCTTCTTCACCAATTCTTCACCTTAGACTTTGAAACATACAACCTTTTACTTTTTCAAGAATTTTCTCCTTATCTTCTCTTTCTCTTGTAATGCTAATTCCTTTCTACACTAATTTTTTCCTCTCAGCATACATGTTTTCTTTCTCTCTTCAAACATTCTTTCTCTTCTCTTCAAATATCATTCCTTGACATATATCCACCTCCAGTGTAGGAGCACTGCTATAAAAAAAAAAAAAAAAAAAAAACCTCTGAAAATAAGTTTGCATTTACTCTCTCATGTCTTCACTTTCTGGTCACAAACTCCTTTTAGCCAGTTTTAAATTTCAAGATCACAACAAAACTCCATTTGTAAATCTAAGGGATCCCTTTTTTATACATCTATTACACACAACTGTGTAATATTCTAGCTTAATTGATCACTCCTCCTCATGGAAATTAATCTCTTTGCTGATGCATTAGTCAACCTTGACTGGATTAAGCTTATGAAAAATAGCAGCAAGATTTTATTAACTATTTCTGGTTCTAGTTATGTGTCAGCTTCTGTGGTCTTTCTGCCTTAACTCTGCTCTAAATTATAGTTTGGGTTCATAACTGCTACATGTGTCTTCTCATTCTGGGTCTAGAACAACAGAGCAACTTCTCTTTAGGACACACTCTTCTCTTGGAGAAGACTCAAGGACAGAAGACTTGAGAGAAAACTGTAATGCCCTCAATCATAGGTACAGGCAGGGATTACATCATGCCTGCTCACTTTCCATTACCCAATACAAGTCATATAACTGAGTTCAAAACCAGATAGAGATGAATAAAAAATCCATTCATGAGACAGACAGCAGATAACTATGCATAATAATATAATCTACCAGTTTCTGAGATACTACATTCCTCTGATTTTAATTCCGGTTCATTGATTGCTTTTATATGGTTCTTTTTATGGTTCTTCCTCCTCCACCTTTTTGGTGTTGGAGGATTCTTAATATCTGAGCAGAAATTCTTCTGCACACACACACACACATACACACATACACAGTGTAATCCTTATATGCTTCCACATCTCACTATTCTAATTTTCCATGCAAAACCATAGACTATCATAAAGATTGATATATATTTGAAAGTGTTTACTTCTCTTCATCTCAACAACATCTACTCACTTCATCTACAAGACCTCTCAATTTAACAGCATAGACCAACATATGCATTCTTAAACTATAAGATCAAATGATATATAAGAATTTTTGGAAAAGTATTTTAGTGCTAAGGGACACATAAGAAATAAGAAAAAGTAACCATGAGATAGGTCTTTCTTGTTTTTTTTTTTTTCATTTAGTATTAGTAGAATTTACTGGGCATACTCTGATAATGGGTATGTGTGTGTGTGTGTGTGTTGTTTGTATGTATATGTATGTATATGTATGTGTGTATATACATATTATATAAATATATATAGTGAGGAGAAGATTTAGGGTAGAGTGATATTAATGTAAAGAATAGGAGAGAAAAAAGTATAAGTAGCGATAAGACCAGTTAGAAAGCTGGTGAGGAATTCTGAGAACCTGAACATGGAGACTGAGAAAAAGACAGAAATTCTGTAGATACGAGTTTACGTCGTTCACACAACTTAAGTTTGACGATGGGAAGATACAGATGCCTTTATACCAAAATAAACAAAAAGAGATTCCTCAGGACATTGATAAATCTTGGTGGCTGCCTCTACAGTGACATTTTGTGATGTATTTCAATGTCTCTATTATTAGTTAGACATACAATACCTGAAAAGGTGAGAAAATGACAATCAGAGTAAAACCATCAGGAAGTAATAGACCTTTGCTATTCTATAATTACTTTGTTTCCTGTACTTATTTTCAGAAAATGGAATAATATCACTTAGACATCTTAACTATTTACCTTCATCGCTAAAACTCTTAGTTTTTTTTCACCTTAAAGATCAATTGAAGCATTATTGATTTAGCATCAGAACATGAAACATTGTACCTCATTCAGCTATAAATTCAGATTGTGATTGTCCTATCAGTCCTAAGCAAAAGGCTCTTGGAGGACTCTAAAAATAAAATTTAAGTTAGATAGTCATCCAAGATAGGACTTATTCATGCTTTTATATTTTTAGTGTCAGCACTGAAGCTGAAATTTCAGCTATTTTATATTGGATTTATCTTGAATGTATTTTAAGAACCAAGAATGAAATGACAGCACTCATTAGTTATTTCAAGACTTCAATCTATAAAATGCCTGTGAGGTTCCACCTATGTCCATAGAAAGACAGCAATATGTAGTAATATGTACATATGTGTGTGTGTGTGTGTGTATATATATATATATATATATATATATATATATATATATATATATATAAAATTCATTATTCCCTATTGTCTTCTGCCAGTCCACTAAACAGTTGCATCCTTGGCCTGAAGGGGAATATGTGAGCTGACAGTTTATGTATATACCTAGAAATCCGTATTTGCCAATCCATCCCACTACAGCCCCTACCCAGTAAACAAGTAGGGCAAGAGGAAAACTGCTTATCAAAATAAACATAACAGTTGAATCCAGTTTTAATCCAGAAAACTGAACTAAATCCAGTTTTCTTTCCTAAATCTGAATTGCATTTCTGAAACTTTGCTTTACGCTAACCCATTTGGAGAACAGGTCATGTGTTTTTGTTTGGATTTTTCAATAAATTTTTATAGAGTCCTTATCATATGCTAAATACTATGTTCACCGTTAAACTTGGATTATGTCATTTACTTAATTCTTCCAAATACTGGGTGAGGTTGGCATTATTATTATTCAGATGCCATCTTAAATAACTCAGGTATAGTAATAGTTGGGGGGTAGAAAATAGAAGGTAAGTTAGAGAGGTTAGCAGGAAACACACATCCAACAAACTATGACTGTTGTGCAGATCTGATGTCCAGTGGATCTTCTCCACTGAAAAGATAAGATTAGGTCCTCCCAGTACTTTGAAGTAGGCACCATTAAAGGAGAGAGTTTCTCCTTTATAAGTGCCTTTCATAAAAGGCCGTATCTACCCAGTCTTCAAAGTTCTTCCTGTGAAATAAACCTCTAGCCACGAGTCTTATTTTGGGGTGGCAGACTGTGGTTACTCTACAGAGATGTGTCTTTCAGTTCATAAGTCTAAAATATGATTTGGTTTTAAGTGGTTTTTCCCAGAAAAAATCCTAAATCAGAAGGATCATGAAGTATATATTGAGATATTCCTTTTCTTCTGAAACTAAACATTTTTTTTCAATGAAGTTTAAAATCTATTTATTTTCCAGGGAAACAGATGGGTGAAGAGGTAGCATGGAAATTACGTCTTCTTAATTTGAACATGAAACAGTTGATGTATTTTCTCTTCATGAAAATAAATAAAATACCATAGGCTGAAACTAATGATTTGTCTTCATATTTTAAAAAGGCAAGTCGTTTCTATTTTACCTGGACACACTTTGAAAAAGTTATATTTTCCTAGAAATTTGAACTTTTTTCCATATTTTAAAATTTATTGGCATAAATAATCATAATACTGTTTACTGCCTCAATACATATATTCCTTTTCATATCATTTATATGGATTAGTTACACCTTTTTTCCTTTTTTCATTAAATTTGCCAGAAGTTCATCAATTTTACTGATCTTCTTTCCAAAACAACTGATTTCTGGCCTGCTTGATACTTTTATTTTATAGATCATTAATCTCTGCTTATATTTATCAAATCGCTTCCCATATATTTTGTTTTACTTCACCGTACTTTCTAACTCTTAGAGACTGATGGTTGACATTTTCAGTCTTGTTTTCTAAGATAAATAGTTAAGCTACAAAATTCTATTCATTGCATGACTATATCCCCTTTGATTTTTTATTTAGTATTGCCATTATCACTAAGTTAAAAGTATCCTCCAATTTCTAATCATAATTTCAATGTATGATTTCTTCTTTGAAGCATGAGTTACATAAAACTGTGTTTCCAAATTTCCCATCATAAGACTTTCATCTTAACCTTTTTAAATTGTTTTCTATACTTAAATGTACTTTGGTGAAAGAACATGTTGTGTATCATTTCAGTCCTTTTAAATTTTTTGAAAGTTTCTTTATGGAAAACAATCAATTTTTAAATGTTTTCCATATTTGGAATTTGGAGTCTTTCCACATATGCCATATATCTTGAGTTTGGAAGTCTGTTAGGTCAAGAACGCTAATTTTATGGTTCATATCATACTTATTTTTTGGTCTGTTTTTTTCTGTAAAATAATGAGAGATGTCTGCTAAAATCTACTACCATGACTGGAATTTATTTGCTTTAATAATTCTAAAAATCCTCTCATATTTTGAGACTATGTTATTAGATATCCATATACATATTTTTTTTAAAGATTTATTTTTTATTTATACATACAAGCTGGGGTACAGGCCAGAGGCGTGGGGCGGCGAGAGGGTTCACCAGAGACAGAGTGGGGAGCAGAACAGGCAGATCAGAGATACACTGCTGAGGGGAGCAGCGGGCAAGGCAGGAGAGGTTTGCCGCACCATGTGGGAATCTCCCCGGCCGGGCGTCGAACTCGCGTCACCGCTGCAGACAGCTCCACAGCGCAGCGCTCAACCGCTGCGCCACCTAGGAGGCCCCCATATACATAATTTTTATAACTTCCTTGAGAATTTAACTTCTATGTCTGTGAAGGAACTAGCCCTATCTCTACCAATTGTTTTATTACACTAATATCAATTTTGTCTTATATTAATAGTGTTGCACCATTCTTTTGGCTAATATTTGCATGTACACTATTTATGGTTGGAGAATGATTTTGTTGTCATTTTTATTCTCCAATTCAAAATTCCACATATAGCAACAGTTTCTAAAGGACTTTTTTTCCTTTTTCCTATTCTGCTAAATAACTTTTCTTGTAAGATTCTGGGGAAGCCAGACTGAATAGGAACAGGTTTCTAGTTCACATTTGTCCTGAATATGTAGTAGCTTTAGTCCTCAGACTTCCTGCATTAACCAACTCCATTTTTTTATCACAAACTTAGTCTCTGCACAATGTTCCTCACAAAGTCACAGACCTGAAACTCAAGGATGTCTAGTTGAGTAAAATGCCCTCAGGGCAAAAGCATCATCAACAGTCAACCCATCTTTCAAAGTTCTTGGGATCTTGCCACTCAACACCTTTGCTTTCCTTCTAAAATCTTTATAATCATTCTTCCTTTATTTTGATGAAAAGGTTCTTTGTAATAATAACTAAGAATTCAAATGCTAAAGTCAAGGAAACCTGAACACATATTTCAACTCTTGTTTAGTAGCTGATTTGGGCAAATCTCTTCTCTTTTCTAAGTTTCAGTGTACTTCTCTACAAAATGGAGGTACAGACCATTACTGAAGTGATCAGATGGGATCATGAACTCAAGTCATGAAACACAGCACCTTGCAGTCAAGTGTCACTAGTTCAAATGTTTTCATTTTCAAGCTAACAAAAACCCTCAAATGTCATAATAGAGAAGCTTTACTTCATAGATATGCCCAAAATTTAGTTTTTTCAGTGTTTCGAGGATATTATCAGTAACTGGGGTCTTTCTCTCTTTCCTACATACTTAAGACATGTTGGCTTTTTCCCTCCATGGTTTGTGTTAACATTAGCATCTTTTCCACTTTTACTTATGGTAAATCCAAACACCTTAAGACATAGTCTTTTCTTCTCTGACTCTAAGAAACTTGCCCAGACAACTTTTAGGTCAAAATGATGTCTCATGTCCATCTCCAAGTTAAGCACTGACTGAATGTTATGGGGGCACTTATCTTAAATAAGTGACTGAAGATGATGTTTTTCCCTGGAACACACAGATGCTATAAAGATAGTTAATAGTTGAAGAAAATTCAGGTTTTGTTAGAAGGAAAAGGAGTGGCTTGATTGTAGGTAGAAACTGACTTCTAAAGTTCTTACTACTATATTTCTATTGTTGCTATTTTTTAATACATTAACTGATAGAATATATTCCACAGACCACAGCCAAAGCTGGACCCTGAAATACATTATTAGAAACTTTCTAATATCTTTACACTAATTCATAAATCTGGCCCCTGTGGACAGAGTTACTAGATGGATTATTTCTTTAATTAACTATTCAAGATTCTTTCTCCCCCTATCTTGTTCACAAGCATATGTGGAAAGAACTTATCTATTGACTATTAAAGTTCAGAAATACTGTAACTGATGATATTTGTACTATTTATAAGTCTAGAATTTCTGCCAAAAGGAATTTCTGTAGACTGACATGATCCATTTAGAATTAATCCATCTTGGTTCCTGATGGTCATTTCTTTCTTCCTAGCTGCCCACAAACCACTATTTATTTATTTATTTTTATTTATTTATTTAGTCAAGATTCAACATCAAGCAATGAGGCCTCAAGGCTATAGTTGTGGCTTCTATTTTCCTCATCTCTTTCAATACTGTTATAACTTTCCTCAGCCTACTACATCTTCTCCACAAATAAAATCCTCACAGACTGTAAATATTAGCAATGGTGATAGTAGTAACTACCAGAGCATTTCAGAGCAACTTTATTTGCTGGACTTATACTAAGTTCTTTAATGATATTGCCCTTAATTCTCATAGTAAATTTGTACTGAGGCACAGAGAACATAAGTCATTGGCCCCAAATAAAAATCTGGAGCCCACACTCTGGGCTACTGTGCAATAACATTATATAGCAGATGGTTCCTTCAGTTACACACAAGCTCCATAAGGAGTAATCAAAATATGATCACTTAAATCTGAATTCTGATCAAGACCACATCAAGTTTCTATCATATTAAGTTTGATGACTTTTGTTACTTACCTAAACTCTCAATCTTACATATATTAGTAAATGAATTCTTAGTCAATTTCATTTATATAATTTGCCATAACTACAACTATTATTACTCCAACTGCTTCCTAATATGAAACCAGAGTATAGGCTCTTATATATTTGGGGAAAAAAAAACTTCATAAAGGCTTCACATCAAGATATTTTGACAAGTGTCAATAAAATATTTCTGAACACTTAAAATAAGTATGCTATCAGTAACTATAACATTATAATAACCAAGTAAACAACATAACATTATTTCTAGAACATTTCTATATGCATTCAATTATTCAATTATCTTTCACTGGGTACTATCTGGATATTTGCTGACTTTAAGGGGGAAAAGTTTAACATCAACAAATAAAATTTATTGTTAAATTCAGACATTTTGTGGACTTAGAATACTTTCGTAGGAATTACAAATATACCCTTAAATTGAAATTATCCTCCTGGTCCGGTTTTGTGTTGGGGGGAGGGGAGAGGGGATCTGGTGGTTCTTTCTTCTCCTTAGTCAGTCTTTTTAGCTTCTTTCCAAGTTCTACTCACCCGTGAGGGTGTTAGATTTATGTAGTGTTTCTGGATCTTCTCTGGGTTTGGCTGATGTCTCTTTATAGGCGGCTTGTCTTTTGGGAGAGTTGATACTAGCATCCCTTCACCGCCATGTTGATGACGTCACCTCATCTATCCTGTACTTTTTGCCTGAAAATCACAACCCTTTCCATATATACTATATAGCACTACTGTAGTAGTGCTTTTCAGTATAGTAATGGTTATAGCCATAACGAGTGAGCTACAGCTAACGAGTGAGCTACAGCTCATGTCCAACAAATTATCTGCATTCTCTCTGTGGCTTTTTCTAAGTCCAGAGCACTGGTAGGAAACCCAGATGTCAGTACATGTTGAACTTCCTCCTTATTTTCTCAGTTTATATAACTTCTCAGTTCATCATAATAAAACCTACCTTATCAAGATCCAAAAATAGCACTGTTTATAGATTCAAGTTGAGTCTCAGACTTCATAGGAAGTAACATAAATACTTTCAGTAGGAGAAGAATAACTTACTAAACAGTATTCTCAAGTCATTTGTCTCATTATTCTCTATTTTCCTCCTCTTTTACCGGAGTTCCTTAATTTCTAACCTTGATACTTTAGATATGGCTATATCTGGTTCTTAAAAATGATGGTAGGGATGTAGGTATCTTTGAGAAATTGGTAAGCTATGCACTATGCCACTTAAATAATGCCCATATGCACACACACACACACACACACACACACACACACACACACACACACACACAGGCAACCTAAATGGAACAATTTATATATCATGATATAATGCATTCACTACACAAGTATTATTTTCTCTCCTGCTGATGAGGAATTCAGATTGATTAGATGACCTCTAGTCTCACAAGTTATGGAAAGATAAAATAATTTCTCATTACTTAAGTTTCCCACACTTGGAGGAATGAAAATTTATAATCCTATCTCTTTAACCAAGAACATTAAGGGAATTGGTAAAGAAAATAAAAATTTGTATGTGAGGGATTAACAATTGATGTCACTTGTATTAACCCATAGGCTTTATTCTCCTATTCTCTCTATTCCTCCCCTCCCAGGAAGGCACAATGATTCCATCATCACTGTCATTTAGGTCTCAGATGGTGGCCTTTTTACTAAACCAAGAAAAAAGTAATGAATATTAATTCCAGAGAAAATATATTCTCTTTTTGTGTATCTTGACACTTACTCTACTTGCATTTATTTTAAAATAGGCAACTGCAGCATATTCAACATTCAATGACATGTGCATAGTTCAAAACGTCATTTGCAAGCTTTCTGATGTTCTGCTTTTTGGGTTTGAAGTGGAATTTTATACATTTGTTTTGTCCTTGGATGGGTTAACCAAAATAGTTAACCAAAAGTTACAGCGTTTTACATGCACTGCCACCTCACTTTTCCTGGTGATAGACTATAGCTCAGGGTTTGATGCACATCCCCAGTCTCTGGTACTATATGTAGAAGGGGAAGAACTGCTTTGCTTACAGTCTGAGAGTATTAAGAAAACCACAAAGTTAGTATTCAAAGAAAGCAAGATATAGTGAAAGGGTTAGAGAAGGAATGGTTTCACAGACAAATACTAGAGCTGTGTGTGAGTTCAATGATGATGAGAATCTGACCCACTCCCTGCCTTCATGGAATTTACAGTCCACTTAAGTCAAACACATTAATCACATAATCATATAGCAGAGAAAATGTACCTAAAGCCTTGAGAGCTTGTAACTGGTAAGATGAACTGACCTGATAAGCCAGAGAAGGCCTCCCTGAGAATGTGATACTTGAAATCTGATGGATGAGAGGTATTTTAGTGAAACAGGGAATTGGGTTCTTCCCCTGTTTCCAGGCAACAGGAAGAACTTGTAGGTGATGGAAGTTTATTGAGTAAAAGAAAGAAGTCCAACATTACTGAGACAGAGAAGAAAGGAAAAGTGATTGAAATCAAAAACGGAAAAGGAGGAGGGTTAAAGCCAGAAAAAGCTTTATAAATCAGGATAAAGATTTTGGTCCTGGATACGAAAACAATAGGAAGAGATAAAAGTGTATTATTCAAAGTGGTGATGTTAACAGATTTATGTTTACAAAGATGTTTTGATTGCCATTTGGAGCTTTATTCTATTTACTTCTAGTATACAAGTCCTTTCTGAAGCCCAGGTTTATTCTTAAAGAATATTAAAGCAAATTACTCTTCCAGCACACTGAATACATCAGAGTACATGGTGACTTGTTTTTCACATCTATATTGAATTTAAGGTTTACATTCCCACCTTACAGGCCCAAAGCTGTTTAAATTGCCATGGAGACGACTTGTCTACAGTCATACCTTCACTGTAACTGATCTCAACTGGTAACCTTCTCTTGGTGCCTGCCTCTGGAACTTATTAAATGGGAATTTTCTTTCTAGAAGAAATAATGCAAAACCACATATTTATGCTGACACCTTCCTCATTCCACTTCATTATATGCAAAAGTCCTAGTCAGTAGACAGGCAATTCTATAGTAATCTAAAACTGTATTGCTGATATTTGCACTGTTTTTTGATATGCCTTAATATAAAAAAGGAATTAAATAAACATTATCCTGTATTCAGTCTAACACTTAAGATTTTTTCCCTGAGAAAAACATGACTGTTTAAGGCACCAAGTCAAAGCCATATATCATACTTTTAATTTGAATATTATCCAGTTTCCAGCTCCTCTGGGCTATCTTATCTAACTCATTCATTATCATTTTTCCATAAATCCTGATAAAGGTGAAAATGGTACAATCATGTGAATAGGACTTACAAATAAGGTAAGGAAATGCTTCATCAAAACAGTTAATTCTAGAGCACTATCTTCATTGATCTTCTTCTTATAAACTGAAGACATTTAAAGTAAACTAAAGAACTAACTGTCCTGTCTGGACAAGTCTCACCAATCTGTCTCACATCTATATCCCTCGATGCCACTTGTCATCTATCCTCCCAATTTTTCTTTCTAAAAATACAGAAAGATTTTCTAAGAATAGTTGTAGCATTTATATCTTGAAACAGCAACACAGCTTTTATGTGGTTGATTTCTATTGCTCTTTTCTGGTAAAACTGGCTCCATACTTCCACCCAGTGGGATTTCTTCATTAGGGAATATTTTTCCTATCATTTAAAAAAAAATTTTTTTTACATCATCGTTAATTTCTTAACAGTATCTGATTTCTTCCCTCAGGTGTAGTCCCTGTACTTCTCCCACCCATTACAGGACTTTCAAAAAGGTAAAAAGAGGGGCAAAAAACAGGGTGTTCATCTTTATTTTCAATCCAATGCCATTTTCCCAAGAATTGTCACTGCTGAGCTATACTCAAAAGTGTCTCACCTTTGTTAGCAAAATGCAATGTTGCTATGGGGATGAAGTAACACAAATGTATTTTTAACAATCCAAGTCCAGTATTTGACAATATTTTAATTTAGCAACAGAGACAACTTATCTTCATTTCCTCAGGCCCCAACCCCTATGATGGATGAATCATTTTTAGCAATGTAGACCAGAGAAGGCCACAGAAAAAAAGTAAATTTAACTTAAAAAAAAAAAATCTGTGTTTCCAATGAAATCTGTTTGGTGCAAGCACATAAATCACCCCAGACCTACCCAACCCTTTCTTTGGATTTTTTTTTAACTGAAGCAGAAGCTAAAACAAGGAGTTTTACTACCTAGTGACTGAGTTGCCAGAAGCCCTTTATGCACATTACTTCCCTGTCCTTCAATAACAATTATCAAAGGCACAGGGGTGAAAGAGAACTCTGGGAGTTCATTTTAATAGCACATGCACGCGCGTGTGTGTGTGTGCGCGCACACACACACACACACACACACAAACTAGGTAAGAAGAGGAAAAATGGACTGGCAATTAGAGGCTAGATAATTCATGCTGAAAGAATTAGAATTTATTCCAAGAGCAGAGACAAATAACAGAAACATTTACATGTAATGGCATAAGATTTATGATTCAGAAAGAATGACATGGAAAAATGTGAAAAGTGTACTACAAGAACACAAGCCTTTCCTTGTTACTGCCATAACAAACTCTACTGCTTTTTTAGCTGCCCATGAATGTCGACAAGATCAAGACAGTAAACTGGAAACTAAAAGTTATCAAAACTACAAAACCTGCAAGCATGTTGGATAAATACAAGAAGCATTTTTCAAATACATAGTAGTCAGAAGAAAGTAGCAAACTTTCGAGGAAGTCTGAACAAAGTGAATAGTAATTCAAAAGTAAAGAGTGAATTAAAATCTGAACATGGATACACCATACTGGTAGTTTACATGGGTGGAGTACAATGTAGCTCTTACCAAAAGCTTTGTTGGATTACATGCCTTGAGCCTTTGTTCCTTCCCCCCAAAATTAGGATATTCCATGGGGTACCTTCAGGAGAAATGGTAAGCTACAAAAATGCACCAATTCCCACCAAAGAGAAGTGAAAAGGTGGCTTACTTGTTCTTCTGGTCCTACTTTGTGATAGAGAAGAAAAATACCTGCTCAGATTTTGCAACCAAAGATCTGACCTAAATAAAGTTTGGTATTTGAAATCCCACCAGTTGCTGCATCTAAGTCCCCATAGCTTTGAAATTAACATAATATGTTTCCCAGAGGCTGGTAAACTTGTAAGACTCTTGTTAGAACTAAATGAAAAATCAGTCTTTAAGGATGCATCCTAAATCCAGGCAACAGAAGATTGCCTGCTAAAGATGAACAACCCAAAATTAGAAAGCACACAAGAAAATCATCCACTGAAAACAAGAATAAGTAAATGCTATAAACAGCAGGTGAGAACTCTATGATTTCAGATAATAGAATAAATTTATATAAAAATACTATATATATTTAAGTGATTAAATATATAAAGCAGAAAATAGAAACCCTGAATTTAAAAAATACAGACTGAAAAAAAATACAGACAGATGTGGAAAATAATTAAATAAAATCCAGAAGTTAAAAATAATAGAAATTTAGGGCCTTCCTGGTGGCGCGGTGGTTAAGCGCTGTGCTGTGGAGCTGTTGGCAGTGGCGAAGCGAGTTCAACGCCCGGCCAGGGAGAATCCCACATGGCACAGCAGACCTCTCCTGCCTTGCCCACTGCTCCCCTCAGCAGTGTATTTCTGATCTACCTGTTCTGCTACCTGCTCTGTCTCTGGTGAACCCTCTCACTTCCCCACGCCTCTGGCCTGTACCCCAGTTTGTATGTATAAATAAAAAATAAATCTTTAAAAAAAATAGAAATTTAAAATAGAAAATTAAATGAAGTTGAAAATATGATTAGTAAATTCTTAGACAATGATGAGAAAATTATTAAGAAAGCAGTGATGTAGACAAAACTAATGATTACTTTAGGGGATAAAAAAATTAAGGTGGAATTAAAATCATCTGTAACAGTAACCTTGAAAGCATGCTGGGAGTTATTAAAAAGAAACATCTTAAGTTGTTAGATTATTTGGGAAGAAAGCAAAAATTTTGAGTCCTTTAAGCTTTATAAAATACCTATATTAAATTTTTAAAGGTAAAACTTAATGGAAATAAATAATTTCCTTTAAATGGAAGTAATAAAATATATTTCCTTTAAAAATACACAATTTCCAAGTGAATAGAAAGATTAAAAAATACAAAGTAAATTCTATCAATTCAACAGAACACATAAAAAGGGAAATGTAAGCACAGGAAAAAATATCATAAAATAAAATGGTGGATGTAAATTAAAATTAACAATATTGGACATGCCCCCAAAACATGGCGGCAAACAGATGCTAGGATCAGGCTCTCCCACAAAATAGATTTATGGACAGAAAAATCCCTAATCTTGAGAGCCGATCTGAGGAGAACTGGATACCCTACACAATACAATCATCCCCATGGGTGCTTTAGACTTAAAGATAAACCGAAAAGTTGGAGTAAAGAGAAGAGAAAAGACATCGGACCCCACACGGAGGAATAACTGCAAGGAGAGGTGGGCAAACCAGCTTTATGGAGCGCTGCTGAAAACAAGGTTAGAAACTTCGGTGGGGTCTGAGGGCTCTGGCCAACCAACGGGGAGCATGACCACCACTTCCCCATCCCACGAGCCCCCTCTCTTCCCTGCATGGCAGCTCTGAAGTGCAGGAAAGCTCAAGGGTCACTGCGTTCCATCCCCCACCTGGGGTTAGGTAACATCTTAGCTGGAAGGACAAATTGCCAGCATCCTGCGGGGTCCTAATCCCCCACTGGTTGCTGGGTGATATATTGGCCTGAGAAACCAATCAGACAGGAAAAATTTCTGCTGAGACCGCCTCAAACAACCTCCTCCCTAGTCTGTAACCTGACACCAGTAGCTTGCAGTTAGGGAATTCTACTCTTCTCTAACCTGACTGGAGGTAACTTGACCTGGGATACAGGCTCCTGCTGGAATTGTCTCCAACCACACCCTCCTCCACAAAGTGTCTGCATCTTAGCACCCATGAGGGCAGCAAAAAGGAAACTCCAGCTGGTAGAGACGGGGCCCAGCACCAACCCCTGTGGCCCCACACCCAACTTCTAGGAGGGTGCACAGTGGCTCCCCAGAATCTAGGGGAGGCAAAACTTGACCAACAGCTGCCCGCAACCTCCCTGCAACCCCTTATGGAGTAGTGGGGCCCAAGCAGCAGAAAAGAAACTTAAGATCAGGAACTCTCTACACCTCCCCACCAGACATAACCCCAGGGGCAGGGGCAGCCCCCAGGCAAACTGAGGGAAAGGAGAAAAATAAAAAGGGGGGGAGAGAAAGAACAGAAAGACTCCTAGCAACTATAAAACGACAGCAGCGACAGTAGGACAACAGCAACATCTGACACTGGAAAGGGGGTGTAGAACGCTAGCAGGGGGCATACCTGGAAAATCAAAAACCTAAAAGCAAAAGGACTGCAAAACTGTCCCCAAGTTTACATTTACCCAATACCATTTTTACTTTTTTCTTTCTTCTTTATTTTTTTTAAATTTTTTTATTTCTTTATTTCTTTATTTTTCACTACAAACCACCACCCATTTTTCTACCCTAATTCCACTAAAGAACCGGAAATACATTGGAGACATGCCACAAGAGACACAGAAATTCAACAGAGAAAAAAGAATATCCGGAAGATACCCAGCCACAGCCAAGGCAACTCAGACACTAGGAAACAACAAACACTCCTCAGCAAGTAGAACCAAGAATCATGCCCACCGGCACCAACAGCACAAGAATGCTACGATCAGAGCAAAGCAGAAGGCCAACAACAGGAAGAAAAAAAGTTACAAATGATCCTCAAAACAATACACCACAGAAAGAAAATCCCTCTTCAGAACCCAATAATATGGACATAGAAGATTACATCTGCCTAACAGACAAAGAATTCAGAACACCCATAATAAAAAAAATAGAACTAAATGAAAAGAACAAAGAACTGAGGAATATAAATGAAGAACTGAAAAACGAGAATGAATCCATAAAGAACGAAATGGAGGATTTACAAACATTAGTTTTAATTAGCTGTAAAAGTAGATTAAAACACATGGACAGAAGAATAAGCACTCTGGAAGATAAAGATACTGAAAGAACCAAGACAGAAAAGGAAAAAGAAAAATGAAGGAAAAAGAATGAGGAAAAGCTTCGAGAACTATTTAACACCATGAAAAAAGGAAACATCAGAATCATAGGAATCCCAGAAGGAGAAGAGAGAGACAAAGGAACAGAAACACTTCTCAAGGAGATAATTGAAGAGAACTTTCCAAAAGTGAAAAAGGAAACAAAAATCGACATACAGGAAGCCAGACGATCTCCATATTATTACAATGAAAGAAAAAAAACTGCAAACATATGATAGTAAAACTATCAAGAATTCAAGACAAGGAAAATATATTGAAAATGACAAGGACAAAGAAACAAATAACCTACAAAGGAAAGCCAATCAGGCTAACATCAGATTTCTCCAAAGAAACACTATAGGCAAGAAGAGAATGGAGAGACATGTGTAATATACTACATGCCAACAAATGTCAACCAAGAATACTCTACCTTGCAAAGCTCTCCTTCCTCTATGAAGAAAGAATATGGACCTTCTCTGACAAACAGAAACCACAGAAATGCATCTCTACCAAACCCCCACTCCAAAGAATACTAGAAGAAACCATGAAGACAAAACAAACAGAGGAAAGACCAGGAAATTCAGAATAAGGTAAGGATTAGAATCACAAAAAGGTAAACAAAAAGACAAATATGGGTGACAGTATATCAATATTAACTCTAAATGTAAATGGACTAAACACACCAATTAAAAGACACATCATAGCAGGATGGATCAAAAAACAGAACCCAACATTCTGCTGTCTACAAGAAACACATTTAATTAAGAAAGATAGACAGAGATTAATAGTTAAAGGATGGAAAACAATCCTACAAGCAATGGACCAAGAAAGAAGGCAGGAACAGCTATACTTATATCAGATAAAATAGACTTCAAACTTAAGAAGGTAAAAGAAGACAAAGCTGGTCACCACATCATGATAAAGGGGACAATAAAACAGGAGGATATAACAATCATCAACATATACTTCCCAAATGAAGGAGCACCAAAATATATCAATTATTATCACCCCTGAAAACAGACATTAAAGAAAATACATACATAGTGGGAGACTTCAACACCCCACTTTGTCTACTGGACAGATCAAGAAGACAAAAAGTAACCAAGGACATTAAAACTCTAAATAAGGACCTAGAGCACATGGGATTAACAGATACCTATCGATCACTTCACCCCCGAAAAATTGAATACACATTTTACTCCAGTGCACATGGAACATACTCCAGGATCGATCACATATTAGGCCACAAAACAAACCTCAACAGATACACTAAGATCAAAATCGTACCAGCCTTCTTCTCCGATCAAAAACGAGTCAAACTGGAAATAAACCATGAAAAGAAAAAAAGAAACCTTTTTACCTCATGGAGACTGAAACCCACATTACTGGAAAACCAACAGATCAACAAAGAGATCAAAGAAGAAATTAAAAAATATCTAGAACTGAATGACAACAAGGACACAACAATCCAGAACGTCTGGGACACAGCAAAAGCAGTAATAAGAGGAAAATATATAGCATTACAAGCTCACATCAAGAAACAAGAAACAACCCAAAGAAACAACTTAATCTCACATCTCAAAGAACTAGAAAATGAACAACAAAAAACCCCAAAAGCCAGTTTAAGAAAGGAAATAATAAAAATCAAAGCAGAAATAAATGAAATGGAAATTTAAAAAAAAAAAACAATCTAGAAGATCAACGAAACCAAAAGCAGGTTGTTTGAAAAAATAAACAAAATAGACAAACCACTAGCCAGGCTTACAAAGAAAAAATGAGAGAAAACACAAATAAATAGGATCATAAATGAAAAAGGAGAAATCACAACGGACACAGCAAAAATAAAAAAAATAATCAGAGATTACTATAAAAAGCTATATAGAAACAAGTACAACAACCTAGAGGATATGGACAAATTCCTAGAACAATACAATCCCCCAAAACTAGACAAAGAAGATATAGAACACCTAAACAGACCAATCACAAGCAGTGAAATTGAAACAGTAATTAAAAACCTCCCCAAAAACAAAATCCCAGGACCAGAGGGTTTCACAAATGAATTCTACCAAACATTCAAAAATGAAATAGTCCCTATATTACACAACTCTTTCAAAAAATCGAGAAGGAAGGAGTACTACCAAACACATTCTATGAAGCAAATACTACTTTAATACCAAAACCAGACAAAGACAATACAAAAAAAGAAAACTACAGACCAATCTCTCTAATGAATACTGATGCAAAAATATTTAACAAAATCTTGGCCAATAGGATCCAATAATGCATCCAAAAGATAATACACCACGCCCAAGTGGGATTTATTCCAGGGACACAAGGATGGCTCAACATCCGAAAATCAATCAATGTAATCCAACACATCAACAAAAAGAAAAATAAAGACCATATGAACATATCAAGAGATGCTGAGAAAGCATTTGACAAAGTGCAACAACCATTTATGATAAAAGCCCTTGAGGTCCTTGGGATAGAAGGAACATACCTCAACATAATAAAAGCCATATACGACAAACCCATGGCCAATATTATCCTCAACAGTGAGAAGCTGAAGGCCTTTCCCCTAAGATCAGGAAACAACCCAACATCCTTGTGGCAAGGATGTCCACTCTCACCATTACTTTTCAATATAATACTGGAAGTCCTAGCCAGAGAAATTAGACAAGAGAAAGACATTCAAGGAATCCAAATAGGAAAAGAAGAAATTAAACTGTCTCTATTTGCAGATGATATGAAAATATATATACAAAACCCTAAAAACTCCATAGAAAAACTACTCAAAATTATAGACCAGTTCAGCAAAGTAGCAGGATACAAAATCAACGCATAAAAGTCAGTAGCATTCCTCTATGCAAACACCCAATCTGAAGAAGAAGAAATTAAGAGATCCATCCCCTTCAAAATCAAAACCAAAAAAATCAAATATCTAGGAATAAATCTAACAAAAGACATAAAGGACTTATACAAAGAAAACTATAAAACACTGTTGAAAGAAATAGAAGAAGACACAAGAAGATGGAAAGGCATCCCTTGCTCATGGATTGGAAGGATTAACATTATCAAAATGGCAATCCTACCAAAAGCAATTTACAGATTCGATGCTATTCCAATAAAAATCTCAATGACATTCTTCAAAGAAATAGATCAACTACTGATGAAATCCATATGGAACCACAAAAAACCTCGCATAGCTAAAGCCCTCCTAACTAAAAAGAAAGAAAACAGAGGAATTTCATTCCCTGATTTCAAACTATACTATAAAGCCATATTAATTAAAACATTATGGTACTGGAACAAAAACAGACAAAAAGACCAATGGAACCGAATAGAATACCCAGAATTTAAGCCGCATATCTATGAACAACTAATCTTTGGCAAAGGAGCAAAGAAAATGCAGTGGAACAAGGACAGTCTATTCAATAAATGGTGCTGGGAAAACTGGACAGCCACATGCAAAAAAATGAAGCTGGACTACTACGTCACACCCTGCACAAAAGTCAATTCAAAATGGATAAAAGACCTGGATGCAAGACTCGAAACCATAACATTTATAGAAGAAAATACAGGCAAAACTCTACATGACATACATCTCAGCAAAATCTTGACAGACACATCCCTCAAAGTGAAGGAAGTGAAAGACAAGATAAACAGATGGGATTACATCAAAATTAAAAGCTTCTGTACAGCAAAAGAGACATTAACCAAAACTAACAGACACCCTACTAACTGGGAGAAGATCTTTGCACACAACACAACCGATAAAGGATTATTAACAAAAATCTACAAGGAGCTCACACAACTCAACAAAAACAAAACCAACAATCCAGTCAAAACATGGGCAGAAGAGCTAAAAAGACACTGCTCCAAAGAAAAGCAAATGGCCAACAGGTACTTAAAAAAACGTTCAACATCACTTATAATCAAGGAAATGCAAATCCAAACCACAATTAGATACCACCTCACACCTGTGAGGATGGCACACATTAAAAATACAGGCAACAACAAATGCTGGAAAGGGTGTGGAGAAAAAGGAACTCTTCTACACTGCTGGTGGGAATGTGAACTGGTCCAACCACTATGGAAAGCTCTATGGTGATTCCTCAAACTGCTAAACATGGAGCTTCCATACGACCCAGCAATCCCACTTTTGGGAATCTACCCAAAGGACACAAAAACACTAATCCAAAAGGATACATGCATCCGTATGTTCATTGCAGCACTGTTCACAATAGCAAAGGTATGGAAGCAACCCAGATGTCCAAAAATAGATGACTGGATCAAGAAGACGTGGTACATATACACAATGGAATGCTATTCAGCATTCAAAGAAGATAAACACATACAATTTGCAGCAACGTGGATGCAATTAGAGGGGATCATACTCAGTGAAATAAGCCAGAAAGAAAGAGAAAAATATCGAATGGTTTCACTTATAACAGGACTATAAGGAAACCAAACAGGAGAGAGACACTCAGTGGTTGGGGGGGAGGGGAGGATAAGGGCACAAAATGGAGTAGAAAAGAACACAAGGGACCATGGAGATGGATCACGGGTGAATTGGTGGTGGGTTACCCAAGGGGAATACAAAAGACATAAATAACAATAAAAATATAGATTTAAAAAATTAACAATATTACAATAAAAAATGTAGATTTTAAATAGTTGAAACATATGGAACCCAAACAATTACATATCAAAGATAGAAAATATTAAAAAACTAGTAGCAAATGCTAAATAATGGAAAGCTGACCTAAGAAAAATAGAATTTCTGGGTACAAGAAAAATATAGAAGAGTTAGGCATAAAAGATGATTGAAAAGCAAAAGCAAAGATTCAGCAGGAAGGTATTACAAACTAAACATATATATACCTGGTAGCAAAGTTTAAATTATTATAATGGGAACAACAAACTTACAAACTATGTATGACTACTGTGAATACGTTACAAGAAGATATGTGATTTGTCCAGAATAACACACTTAGCATGTGGCAGAGTTGGCTTATACTGACTCATACCACAGCCACTCAAGATTCAATAGGTTATAACAATGAAGAGTTGAAATACAGAGTTAAAAACAGATCATGCAATTTTTGACAAAAACGGCAAACTTTTCATTGATATTTTAGATGAAAAGTGAAAAAAAATTTTTGAAAATATGCATCTTGGGTATGAACTTGCAAGGTGACCTGAGATTACTAGTACAGGCCTTCTCCACCAGGAGAGTCAAGTATGGAGATGCCAGGTCCGCTGGCCTGAGAACCAATGGCAAGAGAGGATGCATGTCCCAGCTAGTCAAGCAAAGAAAGATTGGATTTGACCTTTTTACAGAAAGACCTTCTTTAATAAAAAGACCTTCATGGTCTCTTTATTCAATTCCAATTTTCAATGGATTATACGATGCCCACCCACACTGGGAAGGGGTAGTTAGTTTACTCAGTTCACCTATTCAAGCACTCACATGTTTCAGAAATACCCTCACAGACACAATAGAAATAATATTTAACCATTTCTCTGAGCATCTGATAGTTCAGTCATGTGGACACACAAAATTAAGCAAAATAAAGCAAGTTCATTACAGATAACAGATCCAGAGTTAACAAAAGTATTGCTCTTGGATCTTCCTTGGAACAAAATGTAAAACATAGATCATATTTATAGGGCATTCTCAGAATATCAGCAGTAGCCCAATCACAAAAATCAAAACAATTTTCTGAAACACAATTTCAATGTACAGAAGCTAAATTCAGAGTGTATTAAAATAGTTACCATGGCCATTACTTTTTAGCAAACTGAAGTTCCTTAGACAAACAATAATAAGCAGCTCAGACAGATAACAAGTGCTTTAAAAAATATTAGAGGAATAAGATACCGGAGAATGACTGAAAATTACAATATAATCAGATAAAAATGCTTCCTAAATATGCTGCAATAAGGAGTAAGTTTCCTTTGTGTGCATATATTTTAATTAGGTATATTAGGCAGAAAGTGGAAATAAAAGCTGGGCTGTCAACACTACAGATTCTAGAAATAGCAACCTGCTTAAATAGGGGAAAAAAAGGTACCCCTTTCCAACCTACAGTCCTCTAACTTGGACTTTGCACAGCAAGGCCACAGATTTTATTTGGAAAGAATAAACTGTTTATATAATGAAAGAGTAGGCTCTTGAAACACTGAGCCTTCTGACTTCTGTGTCTTCAGTCAGATTCAAGAACAAAAAAGGGTCTCCCTGGTGGCACAGCAGCTGGGCGCTGCACTGTGGAGCTGTTGGCAGCAGCAACTCGAGTTCGATGTCCGGTCAGGGAGATTCCCACATGGCGCAGCAGACCTCTCCTGCCTTGCCCACTGCTCCCCTCAGCAGTGTATTTCTGTCAACCTGCCTGTTCTGCTCCCCACTCCGTCTCTGGTGAACACTCTCGCCGCCCCACACGTCTGGCCTGTACCCCAGCTTGTATGCATAAATAGATAAATCTTTAAAAAAAATTCAGGGAAGATTATCAACTGTTATGGAATATAGAATGCCACCTATTTTGTGAAATTTCTTTGCACTAGTGTTCGTACCTGATACATTTTTCACCTCCAGTACCTGGCAGCCTATGCAGTAGGATCATTATTTCAATATATTAGTGGATGAGTCTAATTATGTTAAAAATAGACCTCAATGCTCACAGCATTTGAAATTCAAGTCAAACACTGAAACTCACATTTCAACAGACAAAAATTTTTAAACATATACCAGTTGATTTATTGACCTGTCTAAAACTTTTCTCTTTGGGTTTTAATCATGTTTCTCTAATTGATCACATATTCCAATACTCCCCCTTAGTACATCTCCAAAGTATAAAAGTATTTATGAAACTCCTACTTTAATGGTAAAGTAGGAAACCTCTCTTCTAGCACCCCCAAAACAAGTCATTATGTTGTTCACAAATTGCAGAGGTTGCTATGCAACCATATCAAGAGAACAGGGGGGATTTAAGTCATAGAATATGGACACATGAATTAAAGTGTTGGAATAAAATCAGTGGAATGTGTATATGTGTGCAGGCAAATACTGCATAAATTATCAGACAGTAATAAGCTGTAAGAATAAAGCAGTTTTCCTGTGAAGAAAAAAAGAAGCTAGAAGCAGCAGATTTTCCAGTTAGAAGCTTACTAAGTTCTTACAGTTAATTAGGCCTATCGTTTAATTTGATCATTCAAACTGCTTCATGGGCGTAAGGCACAAAGAAAAAAACAGTGGGTGGACATTTAGGAACTAAATTGAGCAGGCAACAGACACCAGTATAACTCCCCCTTTTTTTTTTCCTTCTTCCATTATGGCTAGGAAAAACATAAAAATATATAAAACTAGAGTTTTGTACTAAACCATGTGTGACAGTCTTTGTAACAGGATGGAATACATGATATTTAGTACCTCACACTTTCATGTAAGCAAAAAATAAGGATATAGTTAGAAATATATGCGGACAGCACCTATGTGATCTGAGAAAACAAAAGCAAAATGTATTCAAATGAGAGAAATTTTTTTCTCCTACTAAAAAAGTTTCAACTTCAAATGGCATTTCCCTAAAAAAAAACAACAAAAAACAAAACAAAACAAAAAAACCCACACAGCTTCATGAACAGATCTTTTTAAATCTTTCCCACTTCGTTAAAAAAAAAAGTGACAGGGCTTCTTGAAAATCTGTTTGGAAAATTGTAATACCTTTATCAATGCCCTTCAGTTACAGACCACCAGAAACACTCCTGTAGTTGAATAAATTGGTTTATTAGCCATCAGAGACAGGAAGCCTACATGTGGATCTGTGGGGTCTCAGTAACAGGAGGTTAATAACTACTAGGGAATGTGAGCTTTGGTTGGGTACATTAGCGGAGTTTAAGAAAGCAGGGTTTTACTCTAGATGCTGTCAGAAAGCTTCTACGTGGCTCTTTAAATACATCTGGACATGGACACCTGACCAAAATGAAGCTGAGGCTGTACTTGGTAAAGAAGTAGCAGACATCGTGTTTCCCAGAAGAAAGGGATGTCTTGCTATTTTGTGGATGGCACAGTGACCTTATTTTTTTTAAAGGTCATGAAGTGTCTTTGATCTATCTCACCCTGTCATAGTCTCAGAGTGGCCCTGTCTGATATCGGTGCTTGATGAGATTGTTTATGTCCAATGGAAGGATCAATAGTAGGTACTTGGCCTGCTTGAATAACTGGAACTTACAGCTGTGTCAGACCAGTTCCCCAATGTCAAGAACTGTGGTTTTGGGAATAATCAATCTCTCACTTAATTGTGAAATTAGAATGTACACATGGACCAAGGCCTGAGATCTTTGGTACCGTGCTGGATTTATTACAGGAACAAAAGGTTTACTGTCACACACTGCATGATTTTCTCTCATCCACACTGCTATGCACCTTTTTCTCAGGAAATTGACAGAGTCCTATCTCTGTTAAGTAGCTAGTATGTTCATAAATATGTGACATGCACTTCTTCTAATTAAATAACCACAATAGTTGACATTTATGTAATCCTTACTTGCCAAGGAGCTTTACTTCATCTTGTTAGTTATTTCTCACAAAAAGGAGACTATGGATGATCTAAAGATCGAATGGCTTTCTGAAAGGTATCAGTAGTGGAGCCAAAACATGACATTACCTTCTGAACTGAGAATCCATTCTTCCTGCGTTCACCCTTAAATTTGCACAAACTAAGATTAAACAGCATGATGGCAGAGAACAGTCCTGAGACAAAACTACTCTGCTACCTAGTACCTTTGTGACTTTGAGAAAGTAGTTTCACTTTTCTGTGCCTCAGTTTTCACATAAAGCCACATGGCTCAAAGTACTCCCCAGGAGACACCAGGTCCCTTATGTCTGCTGGAACATAGAAAGTTAGTCATGCTGATCAGAAGAATCTTCAACTCATTCTGAGAACAATAATGGCAAATCCAGAAAAAGTCACCCTCAACGTAGTATTTCAACCTGCAATCCTAGGTCACCTAAGACCCAGGTAATCTAAAACAGAGTCTGCTATCCCTGGGTACAAATTTTTGTATCTCTTGCTTTGTTACTCTTCTATGTCCTACTTCTCTCAAGATCTTGCTTCTGCTTCTGACTACCGACACTGTACAATTTGACACTTCAGTCCATTGTAATTTAGGGCAAAAAATGAACCTGGGAGTCAGAGAATCAACTTTGAGAACTGACTCCTGTGTTTAGCAAATATGTGAACTCACCTACGTTTCTTATCCCTTCAATCTCTCAGTTTATTCCTTCATAATATGAAGACATTTTGGACAGAAATTACTTAAAAAGAAAAATATATAGAAAAAGAGAAAATTAATAAATATTGTAGAGAAAAAACTTTCAATATATCCACAATCATACATAGTGTAAAATATATATTTAGAAAAGTATAAATTGTACATAGTGAAGTACAGAGTATAAATTGTATACAGTGAAGTCAAATAATTAATTTTGTATGTTCATCTGAATCTACGTAAATTATCAGATAGAAAAAATAAAACAAAAAGAGAAAAAAGTAGAGTATGTAATACTTTGGATTCTTTTAATCACAAGAATAAAGGTAGCCAAGAACTTACTAGGAAACTGATCAAGTTGAGTTAAATGTCTTAAAAAACTACAGTGTACATATGCTTTCCGGTTGCCTTGGCAATAGACACCAACTTCACCACTATTTATGGTAGTAACTTTATAATAAGAAAAAGCACAAGTAAATGGAGCAAGCATTAATTAGAGGTAGAGCCACATATGGTCTAAATGGTAAAAAATAACTGAGGAGTGTGAGAGAGACTATATTACCAAGGCTGATCTTATTATGAAGAAGAATGTGACCCAGGTACAAATGGACAAACTTGAATTTGTGAATTTGAGATAGCATCTGAACCTATTCCTTCTCTCACTAAATCTGGTCAAATCAGGTTATTTTTCAGGTTAGGCTGCTGTAGTAGAGAGGATTAACAATACCTGAGGATCTTGTAAAAGATAAAAATTTCTTCCTCTCACTTGATAGTCTGAGGGAGCAGCAATAGGCTGCCTTGCTCCCTGTGGACATTCAAACCCAGGTTCCTTCCTCTGTGTTACTTGTTCTTTCCATAGTGCCTTGTCCTGACTGTATGATTAATGTTGGGTTGAAGCTGCCTCTGGCTAATAGACAAGTGAGAGTGTGATGGAGCATACGTGGGATGAAGTCCTGGAGTGGCTCAAATCATTTCCATTCACACATGACCTTACCTAAATTGGAAACCGAACTAGCTGGTGGAAGGCATGGTAGAAAATGGAGTCTGCTTCAACATTAACCAATAAAATCACTCTAAAATTATTTTTTTCAATATAAATGGGAAAGGAAGATGAATAACTTAATTTAAAAATTATGTCAGTGCTTCTTTTCTCACTGAATTAAGGTAAGCATAATATAAAATGTCTACCAACAGCTCCCTCACAAAAATTCTCACAATTCCCTAACAACAATTAAGAGCACATTCAATTGTTTAAGGGAGTGATGTATAATAAAGTAAAACCATCATCATATGTTGTTTAGGATATTTAATTGAAACAAACTTTGTAATTATTTTATCTTTTCCACTCATGGAAGAATGTAATTTATAATCTCTTTTACACAATTCTAAATCACTTTAAATCAAGGTCTCACTTTACATATTGCAATCTTATGAATCCAAAAGAAAACTTTACATTTAATAAAATCAGTTCAAGATTATGCATTTCTATGGTTACCTAGGAAATAGTTGCCATAGCTCTGGAATGCATACTCAGTTTAAAATTATATTTAAAATTGATACTATACTATAGCTTCACTCATTATTTTCAAGTCATAAATAAATGTGTTAATCTTTTCATTGTTTATCAGTAACAAATATTCTTTATTTATTCCATCACTGCCAACATTTCAAGTGCCAACTTAAAATCTCTTCTCTGTCTATTCTCAAGATCAAGAATTTTGTAAAACTTCATAACTATGTATATAACACACAGATTGGTGTTAAAGATGTCAGCAGCTATACAACTGAATTTCCATTAAAAACGTGAAGTATATTTCTATGCTAAAAATATTTACAGAACATATAATCCCCCTAAATATTTTTAATATGATATTCATTTCTACTAACTAGTTCAACTGTCATAATTATTTAACCAAACACTCTAGGAAACCAAAGAATTTGAACTCAATTTACAGGTGTAATTCCTAGGTCATTAATTATAAAGTTATCAATTCACTGAAGTACTTAAAAGTTTTGATTGGTGTCACACAGGTTATAAGTGATCACCTCTTTTAAGCTGGTTGGTAATTTTAAATCAGTCAGTGACATTTGCCTATCAGAGTAAGCAAAAGCCTAATGTCAGATAAGCAGTCAAATTCCATGTCTGACTCTATGTTATTCTCACCAAGGAACCTAAAATTCAGACCCTCAGTTTCCTCATTCCTAAAGGCCTTTCACAAGATCACTTTTTGTATTAGAGATGATGTATGTGGAAACAATCTGATAATAATAGTATATATGAGCTCAGAGCAATTACTATAATTTAACTACCAATTAACTTTCCTGTACTGTTTTCATTATAGATGCAGAGATGTAAATTGGATGTTGCTCCAAACACAAAAGTTTACATAATTTATATTAATATATCTAGCTTATGGCATCCAAGGTAGAATCTTTTGCATTAACAAAATTCATCAAACTCTTTTTACCGAAACACAGTATTTATAGAGGTTAGTACTACCTGTGTTCTAAAACTATAGTAATGGAACTCGATTGACTTCACCAACTCACTCAACTATATTACACATATCTCATCTATAAGAGAAAAAAATGCAGTCCATAGAACACAATGTATGTGACTTTAAAAAGAATCTCTCCTATAGATAAAATGGGAAATACACACATGCACTTGCATTGATTCTCTTTTCTCAAGCTTCAATTTCCTTAATCTTCCATTCCAACAAGACTTTTCTCCTTGCTATTGCAACACATCTGTGCCTTGCAAGGTCATCATTGATTTCCATTTTACCATTTACAAAAGTCAATACCCAGTTCTCATCTTACTAGCCCTCTCAACATAGTATGATGTATGTGGCTCTCCAGGACATCATATCTCCTGGTGTTCTTTCTACCAGCTTGACTGCTCTTTCTCTGTCTCCTTTGCTACCTCTATCTCTTATCTCTAGTGTTTGATTTTTTGTTTGTTTGTTTGTTTTCTGGCATGCCTTGCAGCTTAATTAAAGCTACACGTCTCTATCTACACTCACCTCCACAGGTGACCTCTTTCGATCTTATTGCTATAAATTTCACTAATACACTAAGGATTCCGAAATTTAAACTCCATCTTACTACTACTCTGAGTTTAATGACACTATTCTCATATTATTTATATGTCAGCTAGGATACTATCCTTAAACTTAATATATTCAAAACAGAACTCTTTATCTCCCCATAAGGTCTGCAAACATGTTTCTCCCCCAGTCTTTCACTCCATTCTCACTTTTCTTCAAGCCACAATTGCAGAAGTCATTCTTGATTTCTCTCTTTTCTTCATTATAGTTTGAATATATAAGGTTTGAATATACATCTAAACGCTACCTCTCATTACAATACCACTATTAACAAAATAGTGCAAGCCACAATTTTCTAACTTGACTTTTATTAATATGTAAACCAGATAATTTTACTCTCCTATTTAAAACTTTCCATGGGCTACCTATGATTGTCAGGTAATAGTCCAACCATGTTTTTACTTATACTTTTAGACTATCTTCTCAGTTCATCTCATTCTGCTAATTCTCTTCACTTCAGCTATATTGGTTTGTTTCCATGGCAGAGTCTTTTCACAGCTCTTCCCTTTCTGAAATGTCCGTGCCCCCCCCCCCAGATCACCAAATGGGTTGAGGGCTAATTTCCAAGTCTCTGCTCACTTATTACCTTCTTTACTATTGTATTTAAAATAACATCCCCACCACACTTTTTCTTCTTGCCCTATTATAATCTTCAAAAAATGTGGTTGACAAAGAGATGCTCATCTCAGCTCTCCCTTTAAGAAAGTACCTGTTATGTAGAAGTGAGAAGTAGTGCAAACTAATAGCTCCCAACCATTAACTCCTTCAAGACCTGCCTCATTGGACTAGTAGAGATTATTGTACTAGTTAATATCAGGTCAGCTTCATGACTGACCTCTGCCCAATCCTACTTCCTCCCTTTTACATTCAATATTATTTCCCAATAAACCTATCACTCCTACCTCCATTCAGTGTCAGTTTCTAAAGAATTGACTTTAATAACTATAAAATTATAACACATATTTGTCTAGTATAGCCCTCAATAAATGTAAGTTCTTCTAAGGCAGTTAGTCTTTTTAACTATTCCAGATGCCCCCCAAAAGAATCTGGGTTAAAGTAGCAGCTCAGTGATAATTTGTGATTAAATAAAGAATGACTTTGATTAAGTGAGTTATGAAAAGCATAATCAACATTATAGCATGATTAACAAGACATGAAAATAAGAAAGGGAACAGTCACAATCCACAATTTTGCTATCTCAATAAATCAAGTCTTCATATTGCTATTTTTAGGAATATTAGAAATATTCTTATTCCTTTACACTCTTACAAAATTTGGTTTTATTTACAGTGTCACAAACACAAGTTTTGTTCTAGTGTTTAATTTTAATTTAACACAAAAAATAGTTTGCTATAGTTTTCAGATTACACATGGTGTTATGTTTCATTAGATGTGGGTTTCTATGAGCTGGCTACTAGCTGGACACTCAGGGGCAACAGTGACCTATTTGCTATGCACAAATCACAGCACAGCACTCCTTGACTACCTACGGTGTATAGCCCGCATCACTGGGGACTCCTAGGCCACTGTTGACCTGATTATATGACTATCTCCATAGTGGTCTCAGAAAACTGTCTGTGATAACATCATACTTTGCTGACACAAATGTCTCTTGATATATGGTCACGATTCCCCCCTTCCCTGTCCCTCATAAAACACTGTCCCCCATTCCTATCCTACCCCACCCCGGACTTATTTCTCATACCATTTTCACAGGATCATCTTTTCCTAGCCTACATGCTTTCAATCAATGTCACAAGAACTTCTGCTCAAGTAGCAGAGACAGGCCTTGCAAACCTGCTCCACAACTGCTGTGTCCCTCATCTTGTTCCCCTTGAAAAGCGGCAACAAAATTCCTCTGCAACAGTTAGATAAATGTCTGTTTACAAAATTGCTGGATTTTTTAAAATCAAAATTTCTAGTACTAGAGATAATAGAACAATAAATTTCCTTAAAGTGTCTACATTTTTAGCACAAAACAGAGCTAGACTGACAATTCAGGAATACAAGGTTCAGAATAGAGAGTGATTTTTCTTCTTTTATAAACCCAGTTGTTGAATCTTGCCCCCCCAAAACAAATGAGACAAATGTTACAAAAGGCATTCTCACTTTGGATGGATTTGCAGAAAGAATATACATTAAGGGAAGGATGTACTAAGAGTTTTGCATTACCTCTAGAATTGTCTTTGACTTGTCCCTGTATGACTTCTCAAATAGTTTTCCAAATGGACATGGAAGTTTAGGATTATGTCTGTAAGCTGTGGATTGGACATTACATTAGAAGGGTCATATAAGGCAATAGGACACGCCTGGTCATCAGAAAGTAAGTCACTTCATTTTAATAGCAAAAGACTTTCTCTCAGTTTAATGATCTAATAATAGTCTAAGAAAATTGGCAATGAAACAAATGTATATTTATCATATTTTGATAATAGCACTGAGTAAAGAATGATGTGAAATACATAATTTAGCAGTATTTCCTAGTCTTTGATACATGCAAGTAGAAGCTTATACAATCAGAAACTTCTTGACATAAGGTGACAGACTGAGAGCCTTGAGAATCCTTGAGTATCTACCACAGACTCTTAGATCACTCACTGGAATTATTAAATACTCCTTCATAAAACCTTAAATATTTGTTCCGGTGCTCTTCATAAAGTCTTTAGGCTTAACCTGAAGTACAATTGAAATTTTTACATTAAATCTAATCTCATCATGAGAGTAATGCATATACTTTGTTGTATTTAGTTAGCTTAGGACCTTAACATACTAAGAGTTTGTTGCTTTTGTATGAATGCCTATCATTTCCATGAAATCAGGCCATATCTCCTTCCATATTATGGTTTTATCGTTCTCATCATCCTCTGCAACCAGCCAAAAGAAGAGGAAAGGAAGCATGGAAGAGTCCTACCCACTCTTAGAAAAGCCTCAGAAGAGAATGACACATATTGATATTCATATATTGAATCACATGCCTACACTGTAACCACAAGGAGCTAGGGATAAGAGTCTAATATGTTCATTACTACAGTCTTATTAATACAAAAACAGAAATTTATTTTGGAAGCTATTGCTCTTTGCACATTTATACAAAATTAAAACATTATAAAAATACTATTGAAAAAAAAATAAAAGAAATCCTGGGCCTTCCTGGTGGCGCAACAGGTTAAATCTCAGCACTATGAAGCTATCTGCAGCCACTGCAGCACCAGTTCTATCCCCAGCCAGGGAGCTTCCCACATGGTGCAACAGACCTCTCCTGTCTCGCCCGCTGCTCCCCTCAGCAGTGTACTTCAGTCGATCTGCCTGTTCTGCTCCCCATTCTGTCTCCGGTGAATCCTCTCACCACCCCCACACCTCTGGCCTACACCTCAGATCTTATATGCATAAATAAATAAATCTTAAAAAAAAATAAATCCTCCCCTAAGACTACTCCCTGAGATATCTACTGTAAAGGGCTTGATACATATTCCTACAGCTTATCATACTATAAGCTTAAATACATATTAAATGAGTCTATAGTGTTCCTAACATTTTTCAGCTTTAGAATAAAATAAAAAATTCTTCATACAGTTAATAAGGTGTTAAATAGATTACTTTGGTAGGGGTGAATCTGACTTAATCAGGTAAATATTTTATTTTTTCTTGTTTATAATCTTTTTTTTGTTGGAGCAAAGTGGGCTTATGTTTCACTTATATATGGAATATAGAGAACAAAAGGATGGGTCAGAGGAAACCAAACCAATAACAAACCCTTGACAACTGACTACAAAACTGTGGCACCAGAATAGACTACTTCTTGACTTCTCTCCCCATTCATCACTACATACCAGCCACCTAAACCTTTCTTCTTTTCTTAGAACATTCACCTTTACATTGGCAGTTTTCTCTGCCTGGAACTTTTCACTTATTTTACAGGACAGAGCCTTCTCATCTTTGCAAAAGCCATCTCCTAGGTCTCCCTGGTGGCACAAGGGGTTAAGTCAGCACTATGAAGCTATCTGCAGCCACTGCAGCACCAGTTTCTCTCCTGTCTCTCCCACTGCTCCTCTCAGCAGTGTGTTTTAGTCAATCTGCCTGTTCTGCTCCCCACTCTGTCTCTGGTGAATACTCTCACTCCTCCACACTTCTGGCCTACAGCCCAGCTCTTGTATGCATAAATAAATAAATCTTTAAAAAAAAAAAGTCATCTCCTTAAAAGTCTTCCTTCCACTATGATCTAATATAGTATAATAATAATCATTCCACTCCATCAACATATTTAATACTTCTTTAGCATTTATCACTTCAAAATTATTATTTTTATCTCCATTAACAGGTAAGCTCCAGAAGGAAAGGGGATTTTTGGTCTTGTTTATTACCACTCGCCCAGTATATAAAGTATACTACAGGTGCTTGGTAAACGAATAAATGAAACATGAATGAATGAGCATCTCCATAACTGTGTAACATCAACTGAAAATACAGTGACTTAAAACAGTTATTTGTTATTTCACATGACTTTGTGGATCAGGATTTCAGCTGAGTGAATTTTCTGCTCCAGATGATATTGACTGCACTCAGGCAGTTGTGGTCAGCAGAGAGCGCGTATAAAGCCTCTTTTCATACATCAGGTTGTCTTTCCATGTGACCTTTAACCATTCAACTATCTAGCCTGTATTTCTTTGTATCATGTTTGCTGAGATCCAAGAAGGAAGAACAGAAGATAAAGTATCACTTAAATTCTAATTTAAAAATGCTGGAATGTCATATTCACTACATCCCATTAATTTAAGTAAGTCACAGTCCAATCCACATTCCAGGAGAGAGAAAACAGACACCATTTCTTGGAGTAAGAACATATGCAATGAAGGGAGAAATTATTGACAGTCATAATTGGAAACCACATGCCAAATGCTTCAGTATATAGAAATACTAGTATAGAAGATTATTAACTAGATTATGCCAAATTGTCTACAAACAAGCTGTAATAATAATAATCTTTTGGAATCTGCCATATTTCATTCAGCCTCCTCCTCTTGGATGGATCATACTTCTCATTTTAATAAAAAGGAAATTTCAAGATTCAGAGAAACAAAACTAAATGTTTTTTAGTTCACCTGTTTTTTAGTTCTAATTGTTACAGACTTAAAATGTTTGACTATCATCCACTCTGATTTCAGATTTCCGCTCAAAGTTGGGATTCTACTCCTATGAAGATTCCTGAACTTGTTATATATTTATTGAAAGGTAAACAAGGAAAAAGGAGAAGAGATAGTCTGAACCATTATTACTTTCCTTGGACAAAGATTCAAGCGCTGAAATCTAGCCAGCATCCCAAGCTCATTCCATTTAGGCTTCTACTCAAACAAAATCTTTTAAGAAAAGTTCCGTAAAGAGATAATTCCTTTTCTCCCCACTAAGTAAGGTAGGTTAACGATTTTCTTAAAAAATGAAGAATGAACAATGGACTTCAGATTTGTTGATCACTTTCCATAATAGTGAAGCTGAAGATACCTAAAATGGAGTTCTTAACGTACTGCATAGTAGATTCCAGTGGGAATATTTTTAAAACTAGGAGTGTCTATGCCCCATTTCCAGAGATACTGACATGATTCATTGAGAGTAATTTCTAAAAGTTACCCATGAGTTACTTATGTGCAACTTAAGTGAGAGGCTCTACTTAAAGGGCTTGATAACAATTGGAAGATTTCACTTTTAAATGATATTTTTAGCATTAATTTTCTTAAGCCCCATTAAAATAAAAAAATTACACAACTGACAATAATTGTAATTTTCCTTAAAATTCAGCCAAATATGAATCAACATTAGTTATTATTAATAATAATAATTTTCCTTTGCTTTGTTTCCTCTCATTAAACTAAGTGAAAACAACTGCTTCAATGTTTCAATCTGCTGCTGTTGAATTATTACGGAAACTGAAAATCTTTTATTCATTGGACATTATGACTTCAGTGAATTACCTATTCATATATTTTGCACATTTTTAATTAAACTGATCATCTTTTATTTATTTGTAGAAACTATATGAATAATATCCATTTCACTTTTGTACCTGCTATATACATTTTCTCAAGTTTTTCACTTCTTTATTAATCTTTTGGGGTGTGTGTGTGTGTGTGTGTGTGTGTGTGCAAGTGTGTGTGTAGTCAAGCTTATTCCTTTCTTTTCTTATTTTCTCTCATGGTAGAAAGGTCATTCTCAATTAAATATTATTTTTAAAAGACTATACTTCTAATGTGTTGATTTTTCAAATTTATTTAACATTTCTGAAATTATTATAGTATAGTGCAAGATAGGTAGCTCTTCTCCATTAATTGGCACAACATAAATTATTACATTATCACAGCGCACTTAATATTTTAGACGCATTTCTAGACATTACAATACAGCCTGATCAATTAAAACTACACCTGTTATTTCTAAGGCTTTTAAATGGTCAAACACATGTCATTTTAGCTATTTTACATTCAGGAGAAGGGAATGAATTTAAATAAGTAATGATTTTAAAATTTTTCTCTCAGTGTGAAACACATTCATTATACTGGAACTTTTGACACAGACACATTTTAGAGATATTTTAAGTCCCCCCAGTTTGTATTTTGGGATCGAAAAATTAGAAACATTATATTCTATAGACATCAATTCTTCATAGTACTGATGTAATTGTAACTTTCTTGTGATCCAATTATGCTAATAAACTCTAAAAACAGAACTTTACATATGTGAAATGTTGTCTTAATTAAAAAACAAAAAGTCAGTAAAAAATACATATAGACAATAATGATTTCACTCCTTTAATCCTTTAAGTTGACTGACACTTCAAACTGTTTACTTGTGACTATGGAACATGACCTTAACAAGTCACTTGAAATCCTAGGTCTCAATTTCCTTCTCTCTAAAGTAAAAGCAGTAGTACAGATGCCACAGAGTGGTTACAACACTCAGTGAAATATACATGAAAAGGACTTAGCAAAATGTCATACAAAAAACCAAAACCATTAAATGACAGGTGCTTTCATTCTACTACTGTTCTTATCACCACTACATAAATTCTGAGTATTGCCATTTGAGTTCTTTTCACTGTTTTCATACGCAAACTCACCCTAGTTAGATATTCCAAACACTATGGCAAAATCAGTGCTAACTTCCATTAAGTCCCATGTGCACCTTTCTAGTTTTGTCTTACCCAGACTTCTGCCATCTTATTACATTTTCTTTACTCTCTCTCTGCTCACGACTTACCTTATTTTTTGCTCTTTCCTCCCACCATACGTTGTCTGTGTTATGACCCTTTCTCCTCTATTGAAGCTTTAAGTGTTATGTTATTTCAAGGGTCCTTTTAAAGGCACCTTGTGAGTATACATACCTCCCCATTTCAAATGTTTACACGACGCCACTTCATTTTTGTGAAATACAGAAGACACACCATACACAAAAATAATTCAATAGGGGTTAAAGACTTGGATGTAGACCTGAAACCCTAATTTACCTGGAAATTTGACTTATGGTAGTGATTGTGATATAATACATACAACTGTCAAACTCTAAGGCTGTATGCCTGATTTTTTTTTAGAAGACTCAAAACAAAACAAAAACTCTCAGATTTTGAGGACAGAATGGTGATCACCAGAGAAGATGGAGGTGGGCCAATTAGGTAAAAGTTTCAGTTATATTGTGGTAGATGGAAAGTAGATTTTTGATGTATATAGCTCAATTATATATATTGTGTATATAGGTCAGTGGCTCTGAAATTAACATAATGTGCTAAGCCAATACTACTTTAATAGAAACTTTTTAAAAAATATAAATGATACTCACTAAGAAAAATGGGTAAGGTGAAGCTATTTTTTGGAGGACTAAGTTTTTGTAACAGACAAAAAAACTGCTCTTGAGGTAAAAATGGACATATTTGGTTGCTCTGCCTAGTGTACATATTTGGAAGTTGAATTGTTTGAAGCTAATTAAATATTTTATATCTGTATATTTAAAACAAAGACTCCACTGCATATTTCTAACTGCAGAGATTACTACATGTGTGCTTCAAAAAATAGTTTTTTTCATGAGTTGCTGTCTCAGTAGTCATGATTTTTTGAAATTAGTCTAAATAATGCAACTCAAACAGAGGCATATAATTTTTTTAAGTTATTTATTTATACATACAAGCTGGGGTACAGGTCAGAGGTGTGGGGCGGCGAGAGGGTTCACCAGAGACAGAGCGGGGAGCAGAACAGGCAGATCAGAAATGCACTGCTGAGGGGAGCAGCAGGCGAGGCAGGAGAGGTCTGCCGCACCATGTGGGAATCTCCCCGGCTGGGCGAACTGGCATAGCACTGCCAACAGCTCCACAGCGCAGCGCTCAACCACTGCACCACCAGGGAGGCCCAGCATATAATTTTTAGATCATAGTATGGATCAGTTTATCAGAATAGTTTATTGTTAGAAAGGTCTGAGGTAGTATAAGGTTATCAAATGCCTAGAGAAAAAGAAGGATGTTGTTACTGAGGGAAAAGGTCACAGAAAAGGAAAATATAAACATGAGTTACTTTATGCTTTTGAAAACAGCCAGTCTGGACATGCACCAAGAGCAAAGTTATTTAATTATTCTCGGAAGAAATGGCAGGGAGGGTCAAGTTTAAGTGGAGTCTATGAGCAAAAGATACAGAGCTCAATTCTCTCTGAAAACAAATCGGCAAGATACAGTCTTGAAGTCATCCTGTATGGTCATATCACCATGGTAACCTACTCCTCAGGCTAGATGATGTCTGCAGAGCAGTAAGAACATTTCTTTAAAGATAGAAGAATGCATGCAGGTCACACACACACACACACAATATGAAGCAAGGAATTAGATTAATTTATGTAGATGTGCAAATTATTTGTTGTGGGCATGCAATATTGGAAAATAAAACCTTTTTGAGCATTTATAATCAAAAGACATGCAAAAATTTAACCCAAGTACTGAAACTGGGAGCATCTCCAATATGACAAGAAGAAAATAATCATAAAATAAAATTGGAGTGATAGGGGGATACTTTTCCTGGCTACATAATTCAGGAAATTATTTTCCCTACCTAAAACTGAAGTGAAAGATATCTCATTACTTCTCCTCTGGAGGTACAAAATGTTTATTTTTTTCCACAGATGCCATGCACATCCATTCCTGGGTATTATTACATAAGGGTTTAATGAAAAAGATTTGCAGATTAGGAAAACTGCACTCACTCGTTTACAATAACACATCTATCTATGTGAAAAATAAGCAGACAAAAGTAAAAATAATGATATTTTTAATGCTTATTCCTTGATACATTTTGCATATATTCAATTTCTTAATTCTTCCCTCAACAATTTCATGAAAAGAAAAAAGAGTTCTGTGAATTAATTTCTTTCATCTACGTTTAAATAAAGAACAAAAACATAAACACAGAAATTTTTCCAAGGACACACAGGTAATAAATAACTGATCTGGAATTCAAAATAAGCTAATTTGGCTCCAGAGTCCATGTACTAATGACTATAAGACTACATTAGCAACACCAAATTCTTCTTTTCTTGGGTACTAATGATAAAATGCCCCATCTGCTCTTGTGTTACTTATGTACTGCTGCATAACAAGACTTAAAAGAATAAACATTTATTATCTCAAATGAGTCAGTAATTCAGCAGTAGCTGGGCTGAATGATTCTGGCTCGAGACTTCTTATTAAGTTGCAATTAAAATGTTGGCTGAACCATTTATAATAGTCAAACTACAGAAACATCTAAGTGCCCAAGTACCGATGAGTACATCAGGGAGATATGGTATATATACACACAATGGAATAGTATTCTGATGACAGAAAAGATTCTCTCTTGTGATTTGCAGAAACATGAATGGAGCTGGAGAGGCTGATGCTAAGCAAAGTAAGTTAGAAGGAAGAAAAAAGACAAATACTGGACGGTGTCCCTTATATGAGGAATCTAGAGAAACTGGAAAAAGAGTCAGATAAAGCGAGACTAATCCTAGAAACCTGGAACTGAGGCTACCAGAGCAGGGAGGGGCAAGATCAAACTGGAGAGTGAGCACAGTAGACTATGGTGGAAGACTATGGGTGTTTGGATGGTAGGTGCTGTATGGTAACAACACCTGAAGGGGGTGTTGAATGTACAACTTTACAAACAGAAAAAGAAAAAACGTATGTTGAGATAAGAAGATAAGAAACTCACTTTATAGCTGAGGAAATAGAAGCCAAAAAACAGGCAGGTGACTTGTCCAAAGTCACTCAATTAATGGGAGAGGGAGGATTCAAATCTAAACCTTTGGATTCTTGATTCAATGCACCTTCTACCATTGCTCAGACACAATGGAATATATTTTGCTACAAAATGATAGTTCTGGATCCTATCTTAAAGAATTGCAATGGGGAAACATCCTTAAAAGTGACCTTAATCTGGGATTTCTGATTAATGCTCATGAGTATGTGATATATTTTAATTGGCTCCAAGAGCATAGAAAAGATTGAATATCATTCTAATTGGTTGTACAATAGCAAATCCTCAAGATAAATCAATTAATGGTAACTTGTTTATCATTTTCAATTTATTTAATCATTGTAAAAAGTAAAAGTAACTTAAGAAAAAGTTACAGGTTTGAAAAATAACTGGAGAAAAAAATTATTTTTCAATCTGAGACCTGGAGAGAGGCACTATTGACTGCTGAGTTCAATTAAGTTTCAGAGAAGAAAGTCAGAATTAGCAAATTCTTAACAAGCTACTCTGGCAGGAAGTTAATTTTTGATTAAATAACATGATTATAGAGTGAGAGACTTTAATTCATAGGGAGCTATTGGATAGTATCCAAATATACTACTTATTTTTAAGAATTAAAGATCAACTTAAAATAACACAAAATGGTATTTTAAATACTGTAAAAATAGCAACTTAAAAATTGGTAGAAACTAATGATCTCTGGTTAATACTTAAATATTAAGGATTAGATTGGATTGACAGTGAAATTCATGCTGATGTACGTTTTCTAGAACTTTTGTTTCAATTATGGCAAAAATTTTCATTGCTGATTTCAATAGGAACATACATAGAATAAGAAATGATGACACCCAAACTCCAGAGAGAGTTGTTAACAGTAAAGAAAAGAACACTGGACAATTTATCAAAAGATTCAGACACTACCTTTGTCTCTTTAAATGCTTATATATTTAGGTTTCAAAATGTTTCATGTTAAAATATTATGGCTAAGCCTAAATTTACAATAAGAAAATTCTCTAATATATCCAGTATGAAAACATAATTAATTTTTACTTTTGTCTTTCATTTCAGCAACACTTATTGAATAGCAGTTCAGCTTAAGCTTGTTTTCTTTTTTATTAATGAATTGTTTTTAATAAAGTAACACTGTATTATAACATATATAATTATATTATTAGTTGTGCAATGTTCATCCTTGAGCACGAACAAGTGTATATACCACTAAGAATCCAAATTTATCCTTCCTTATATCATTATCCCCTTTTTCTTGATGTATCCACCTTCCTTCCCCCTTTGCTTCAGACAACCACTAACGGGTCTTAGAATTCAAAAATTTATTTTTGTTTTATTTAGTTCACATGTTCATTTGCTTTTTCTACATACCACTTACGAGTGAAATCATAGAGTGTTTGGCTCATTCAACTATGCATAATTCTTCCTAGGTCTAGTCATCTCACACTGGTGAGGATGCTTATTACACAAAGATATGAAACAGCAAGGGTTGAAGAGGGTTGGAGAGAAGGGGAACTTTATATACTGTTGGTGGGAATATAAATTGGTGTAGCCATTACGGAAAGTTAAAAGGCAATTCCTCAAAAAATTAGAAGTATAAATTCCATACCATCCATTTATCCCACTTACGTGTATTTACCCAAAAAATACAAAAACACTGATTTGAAGAAATATATGCACCTTCAAGCTAATTGCAGCACTACTTACAATAACCATGAGCAGAAAATACCTTAATAGCCCATCAATAGCTGAATGTATAAAGAAGATGGAATATTATTTACCTGCAAAAAATAAAAAAGATGAAATCCTGCCATTTGCAACAAATTTCTGTTTTCAACAAAATTAAGAAAAGCTTCATAGTGAAAAAATAAAACCTGTCTGAGCTGTAGTGATATTTGGGGGTGGGGGGACCTAGGTGTTACTAAATGATAATCATATGAAATCACTCAAAAAATAAAGAATAAATTTATATACTCAGCATAACATAAGTCATTCTAGCATGTTTACTAATTAGTAAATCTGTATTAACACATCTTAATATACATTTTGTTGTAAATCTAATTAATATTCTCTATTTAGGATGCAACAAATAATGAGTTAAATTATTGAATTTTAGAGAAACAACCGTGATTGTCTTGGATTATCTGAAACATTTGGCAATTGAGAATTGCATAGAGAAATAGAATTTCTCTATGCATTCTGAATATGAAACAGAGAATACCCTAACTTGATGATTCTCACAACGTGGTCTCTGATTTATCAATCTGAGAACTTCTTATATGTCAATATTCTTGAGTACTATTGCCATGCCTAATAAATAAGAAATTCCGAAACTGAAAATCTGTTTTTAAACAAACCCACCAGGTCATTATGAGGTACACTAAAATTTGAGAACTATAGTTCTGAATATTTTATGTAACAATAAATTTAATACTGGTTGGGTGCTTACAAAATAACTTGAGAAAGCTACAAAAGCAAGCTCTAAACTGAGTCCCCAGAAAAAAAGAACAGGATAGAATTGATTTATTAGACAGTTACCACTTCTACTACAATCTACTACTGAAACAAGTGATTTATTTTGACAACATATTTCTCTAATTACCATGGGCATCAGGATGCTGAAATTAAAGTAGACTCTACTGCCTCATACATACATACATACTTACATACTCATACATAAGTACATACATACATACTTCTCAAAGTCAGAAGCTGAAGAATGGAACCTTGGGGTGGAGAATGAAGAAGCAGAGGCAAAAAGACCTCAAATATCCATGACTTTGTTTCTCACAGACTGACAGTCAAAGAGAACAAGAATATTTATCTGTCTCCTAAGTCCCATACCAACACATATGATTGACAGATCCCATTACACAATCAGAAGCAGAGCTACATGACGGTTGAATCACTCCCTGGGCATGATCCATACTATTTTATAGTATGTAACTAGAAGTATCATTTGGTTTAATCACTACATTAAAGTATAATTTAAGAAATACTAAGAAAACATAGATATAGTAGCAATTAAATTATTTAAAAAGAATCACTACTAATTTGGTATATTATCATTGTTTATAAATTTATTCAAGTTCATGTTAACTGATTTAATTAAGTGAAATTATGTCCATCCATATCTTGGAAAAACACACTAAAGCAATTTTTATAAAGATATCAGCCAGCTGATTGATAGAACACAAGAATTTATACTTGTATATCACTTTATACATTATAATTGAGGTAGAGAACATATATTCATTTTCTTATGAAAAGAGTGTCTCAAAATTATATAAGGCCACTTGGTCATACAGCAGAACAATAAGTAAGCAAGTATATGTCTTCTAACTTCTAAACCAATGTTTAGACATTTTAATTTATGTCCTGTAAGAATTCTTACAAAAGCAACATAATGACAGAAGCTAATGGGCATTGAGCCAGGGACAGGAAAATAGAGTGAGCATTAGGTAAAAGGGAACAAAATGGAAGCCTAGGGGAGAGTTTTAAATAACAGATCAAATCCAAATGAAAACATTGCAAATCTAATATATAACATAACTCAACATTTCAGTGAGTTAAAACAATAAAGTTTTATTTCTTGCTCCATTGAGATTGCATGGAGAACATAATCTGGCATAGCTTCTTTCAGGAACTATAGTTGATGAAGTAGCCATTAACTGTAACATTGCTGATAGCAAGGCAGAGGAAAAATATTCTAGAGAATCTTTTGTTTATATTTAAATGACACCTATCAGTACTGCTCAAAGCTCAGTGACCTAAATCATATGGTCTCACCCAACTACAATGGAGCTAGGAAGTACACTTGCAGGGTGAAACAAAGATAAAAGTATTTGTTAAATATCATTAATGATTATCACAACATTAAAGCCAAAGCAATAAAGAGAGGTTTGTTGTTTTTTTTTTTAATCAAGAACTTGGAAATGAAAATCAGAGACAGCCAATTAGGGTAGATGAAACAATGTTGATATAAACTTGGTATCTGTGAGTAACTATTTTTCTTTCATGATCATAGAGAAGAAATGAGACTACAAAAAAAGAAATAGTGGAACAGATGTTCAGAGCAAAACAAAGAAAACTGACAGATTATAGCGAGCAGTCCTGATGGTTTCCTTGATTATAACTCTAGTCTTTTGAGAGCCCCAGCTGTCGTTGAGTTCACTGGATAACTCAATATCTATCATTAAATTTCCTTTTTATTCCTAAACTTACTCAAGTTGGTTTCATCTTTTATGACCAATGGAATCTTAAGGTAATAACACTAATTAATTCCTTAATATTTATCCACCAAATAAAATACAATATAGAGTATAACACAACATACAAAATTAGTTTCCTGTAACATTAGTGGATCTTACTTCATTTTCCTGCATGCAACGTAAACATACAAAAAAATTTTTGAATTTGAATCACTATCATAATATTAGAGAAAACAAGATAATGATAAGAGAATTTGGATACCCTTTCTTTAATTCAATTTTAAAAATTGAATTCCATTCATTTAAGTGGATGCCAATGAAAATAAATTATCACTTTTTAAAAATTTTATGCAAAAACAGAAATAAAAAAGCTATGTATTTAAGAACTAAGAAACTGCTAAATTAGGCAATCCTCATCTAAAATTTAAAATATTAAAGTAAAATTCATATCTGCCAGAGAACTATTAAAATGTATAATGATATTCACACAGAGAAAAGGAAGACAGAAATCTTTAAAAAGCATTCAAATTAGAAAAACAAAAATGCTCAAATTCAGAATGAAATGCAGATTATAAATACCAGAAAAAGTGGAATATAAAAGAAAATGTCTCTAAAATCCTTAACGACATTCTTCCAGGAACATTTCATAAACATAAACTATACTATACAACTCTAATGTTCCCACAGATTCTCAAGTTGCAAAGCAACAATTGTGGGAGGCAACCCTTACTTTTTTTATAGTTTTATGCAAGAAAAGCACTTGGTTCATATTGTGAAAAATTACACAATCACAGAGAAAGACTGTCAGTTAAGTCCAAACTGTCAGTTTAGTTTAAGCATTTCTGAAAAGATGAAGTAATTTGACCAGAACAGCCAAAAATATGCCAACTACTTTACTACATGCTTGAATAAACATGAAATAATGTTTGGATATTGTGATTAAAGATGAGATTTTGCTACATATTTTATAAGATATCATTCCAAAATGTTTTCCTTCAGAAGAGCCAATAATACTCTTAAACATAAAAAGAATACCAAAATTTGTCTTAAAAATGCAATATAATTTTATAATATAAGAGCATGATATTAATCACACAGTCTAAGTTTAATGATCTGAAGTAAAACATATCGCCTACCATAAGATTATGATTTAATAATTATATCTTTCTGCATGTGATTTTCAGCTGAAAAATGTACTTGTCCAAACAGTATTTTAAAATAATTTTTCCTACTTATATACAATATAAAAGTTGAGTTTTCTCATCATTCATACTCTCTAATCTCAAGTGGTTCAAAAATACTGACCAACCAGAGCATTAGCAGACAGACTCTGCAGCATGTGGCTCCCTACAATGTGGTGGTATTGATTTATTTTTAAAATAACTGAGTGTTTATTGGGTGACAGAGTCAACTGGAATACGACAGGCAAGGCTTCTACTTTAGTAAATATTAATAATTAGTTAGAAAAATATTTTAAAACAAATAAATGTGTTAGTATAAGTGCTATACAGAAAAGTTACATGTGGTAAAATGACAAATGACACTGTTGTACTTTGTCAGGATTCAAAATAAGTATTCCAACAAGCTCTCTTAACCTCACCCCAATAACCTCAGCATTATGGTACAAAAATAACTATTTCCACTAAAACTCTAGTTTAAAAATATATTTATTAACATTAGCTTGTTTTTTATTCAAAATACAGCAGTACTATACATTTTATAAGATAGAAAAAAATAAGCCTCAGGATCTTAAATGGATGCACCATTTCTTTGTGATACTTGTGATTCAGCATGGACGTGGAAGCTTTTGCTGAGATGTATGTCATGTAGAGTTTTGCCTATATTTTCTTCTATACATTTTATGGTTTCAGGTCTTACATCCAGGTCTTTTATCCATTTT